>OZ023263.1:87091545-87391545 GCA_964006375.1 Tillus elongatus | reverse complement strand
GTATTGCTTATGAGATAGAAAGCAAGACTGTGATTTGGTGGGGTTGAATTGTACAAGATTTCTACTTCCCCAGTCTAATATTTTTTGGAGATCCACAGAGACAGAACCCTCCATGAGTCTGCGATCCTCATCTAATTGGGCTAAAGAGACAGGCTTTGAATATTGTATATTTGAGTGGAGATTGCTGTCATCCGCGTAACTGTGAACTGGGTTGGATATACTAGAGAGTAGGTCATTGATGTGGAGAAGAAACAAAGTAGGGGCTAAAGCTGAACCTTGAGGGACTCCTGCATTAATTGGATACAGTTTAGAGGAATGGCCATCCACGACAGCAGAAATGTTCCGGTGGGAGAGGAAATTTGCTGTTCAGGTACAGAGTTTTGGTGGTAGGCCATAGGCCGGAAGTTTATTAAGCAGCGCTGCGTGCCAGACCTCGTCGAATGCTTTGGATATGTCTAGAGCGACAATCTGGGATTCACTGTGTAGTTCCATAGACTTGTTCCAAGAATGGGTGACAAAGGAAAGGAGGTTAACAGTTGATCTGCGCTGACGGACTCCATACTGCCTGTCGTGGATTAGACTGTGTTTTTCAAGAAATTTTAGTAATTTGAAAATAACCACTTACAAGTTTGAATGGTCTCCTGATTGTGAATGTTTAACTGTTTTGGCTCACTGTGAAATAACATGTTGAAACCAGTGTTTTTCAAAGGCAATCTGCAATTATCCTCAAATTCTGAAAATCTACGTTGCTGATCGCCTTCGAACACCGCCATCATAATATTGTTACTGAAAAAAGTTACTGAAAAAGGATATATAAGAAAAATAATTATGTGATTGCTAAATGGATCCGTCGTGTCTCAATGTGTCCCATCTACTGTCAAAAATATGCATGAGTGAAATCTCCTGACATTACGCTATCGACTCAATGAGACCAATAACGAGTTTAAAGCACCGCTACAAAGTTAAAGGAGCCCCAACTTCGGTACCTTTGGCAACATTCAATGCCTGTAAAGTTAAATTTCGAAGTATTTTTGAGCAACGAAGTTTGAACTATTTTGAAGAATTACATATTTCGAACTACTTCAACATCGCTAGTGCAAGCATATTATCGAACCGAAGGTTCGGTTCGAAATTTCGAAGCTTCGCACACCTCTAGACAAAACCAAAATATTTTATGTCACGAACAAAATCCATTGTATATTACAGACAAAGATCAAGTTTTTTGATGCAGAAAGGTAACGAACTACCAGAAAAGTTACTTTGAAAATTTTATAGTTTCTTTATAGATTTCTTCAAATGAGAGGGAAGTGGGGCTTCTAGAACCCATATCCGGATTTAGTTTTAGTTTTGATCTGTTTATATATATACAGGGTGACGCATTTGTATAGTCAAGTTGAATGTATTTGATATTATACAAAATATGAGAAAAAATTGTAAACGTTAATTACAGGATGTCTTGAGCTGCATCCTATCAAATTAATTTTACAATCACAGGTCACACATAAGTTGTTAGTGATACAATTTTTTTGTTTGTTTAATCGAACATGCGTTATATTATTGCATTTTTACATTTTCCATCGTAATATAATGTATGTTTGTAAAAAAGATTCGGGACGCAGCAAGTGTGTTATGGTAGCGAATTTTCATTAAATGCTTTAAATTTCAATAACTCATTGCCATTTGTTATTAACCGAAGGTTTGTTGGCTAGGAAACCAGTTTTTTTGGGGAATATTTTAAGTTTTTTATTTTTGGAAACTTTGTAAATTTTCAAACAATAATTCTCCATTCTACTATATGGGTTATACTGGTAACCAAATTTGATGCCTGCTTTCATTAAAAAAAAGTCTGGACGCAGCAAATGCATTGTGGTACTGAATTTTCATAGAAATTATTTGGCACCAAACCTTTTTTTCAAAAAAATGCATATAACTTTTTTTCTTGTAAGATATAGATCTAAATTTTGGTTTACCATTGATAACTTAAACCTACTTATGAAATGTGATTACCACCCCTTTGTTATTTTCGGAGAAAAAAAAATTCCGAAGGAAAACCCAACATTTTTCCGGAAGACCTGAACGAACTTATTCAAGCCACTTACAAAAGGAAGGTACATGCCAAATTTCATAAAAATCGGCCCATTATTTTATGAGTTATCGGTGTGATACCACACCTTAATGACAGCCTCAATCGTCTTACTTTTTGTTGTACAATTCATTTTTAGCAATCTGGCCTTGCATGTAGACCACAAGTTCTCATTAATGTCCGGCGAGTTTCCAGGGCAGTCTAGAAGGGTAATCTTTTTGTGCTTAAAATATTTAACCATCTTCATAGAAACATGATACGGTGATAAAGCTTGCTGGAAGATTAGCTCGCCAGCTGCTTGAACTTTTTCCAGCTTGGACAAACACGTTTCTAACATCTTCATATATTTTTCACTGTTCATCATGCCTTCGATACGTATAAGTGTCCCTAGTCCCATATCCCATGTATGAAATACAGCCTGAAGACTTTTTTACTGTCTGGACTAAGTGAGCTGCAGTTAACTATTCGTCCACACCTTTTCGCACGAAGTTTGATAGGTTAGGTAACCCTGCACCAAAAACTGTGTCATCTGAGAACAAGACATTTCTTAGTGTTAATCTGTCCAATGAGCCTAAATTATGCCTAAATCAGTATTTTTTTTTGATCAGCCTCCGCCAGAATCTGTTTCTTTTGAGGTTTCACAGATTTTCTTCCTCCCTCCAAAAGATGTATGCGGTTGTAGAGTTGTGAATTTTCACTCCAGCGCTTTCTAAGTCTTGCTAAAGGTCATAGCGTGTCTTTCTGGGGTTCAGCTTGCTATTTCTCAAAAGAAACGATTTATCTCGTGAATTTGTCTTTCTTTTTCCTGCACATTTCCCCCTCTGCTAAACTTCAACTGATCCAGTCTCCCTTTTTTGTTTCATTATCTTATTTCCAGCTCACAGAATACTCACTAGCAATGTCTCTTTGCGTCATTGATGTGTGCTCACTAAATGTAATTATCCTTTCTCTTTTCCTTGGCATAATGTCCATGATGCCACAAACACGAAAACGAACTAAAATGTACTATTTCTCCCAAAAACACATGTATCTAAGTCATCGTAACCCACAAAACGACTGACATAGACAATAACTTGAATCAGAGCGACAGGTTACAAGATATGCCGAGAAACAGTCAGAAATGTCACAGCAGTGTTGCCATCTTGAAATAATACAGAAATACCTGATGTTCACATTGATTCGCACAATACTGTATATATGATCTTGTAGTTTTTGTATGTGTATGTTTTTTTTATTTTTTTATTATCACGTTCTACAAATTTTGTATATAGTTAAATATATTACAGTGTGTCCAAGATAAGGAGGGGAAATCAGAAACCGTAAGAAATACAGGGTGTGTTAAAGTAGAAAAAAGTTGCCCATTTTAGAGCTCAATTAAACGGTATTTTGAAATTTAGGATATTCCTATTAGTTCCGGAGATATTCGAAAAAAACCGAAATTCTCCAATTTCGGTTTTATTTTTTTCTGGCGTTATTTGAGAAGATATTGAAAAACAGAAAACACTTTCTCACGCGTACACTTTTTAAGCTCTACAAGTTGGTGTTTACAGATTTTTTATTCAACGTTTCGTCTCCGAGAAACCATCATCAACTTTAATTTTTAAAATACGGCCCTGCAATTTTTATTTTAAAACTTAAAACCATTTTCAAATCTAACTTAGAGGATGTATCATTTGAGACGGTTTTAATTATGTTTTCAGCTTGTTTCAGTCAAAAAACAAAATTATTCAGGAATAATCTTCTGAGTACGGCCCTGAATACTCGAAAAGCGTTTATTTCGGTAAGGTCGTACCTTTTAAAATGTCAATGAAGCACAACATTCTCAGTAAGATTCTTCAAAGTTATTAATGAAAAAGAAACACATTTGTAATAAATAAACCAATAAAATAACTTGGAATTCATGAAATGTAGGTACCTTATTAACTAATGAATATTATATGTAAATATATTATCTGCCTTAATAATAAGAGATGTTCAAACAAATCACCATTATTTTCTAGGCATAGGTAACATCGTCTAATTGTGGAATCCAAAACATTGTTTACTGCATCTGGTGTAATGGTTTGCAATGCTTGCAAAACCAGTTGACGTAATCGTTCCGATCCGTGTGAAAATTTCGTTGGTATACGCATTTTTGACATACCCCCAAAGATGGAAGTCAAGAGGTGTCAGCTCTGGCGATCGTGGACGCCAAGAGACCGCCGAATGCGTACCTATCCATTTGTCAGGAAACCTGTTTGATAGGTATTCTTGAACAGTTCTCGAATTATGAGCCGAGGCCCCGTCTTGTTGAAACCAGATGTTATTGACTTCTGCTAATGGTAAGTGAGCATCGAACCATTCTTCCAAATTATTCTGCAGGAAATTTCGATACCGGTCGGAAGTCGGTGATCCATGATAAAAAAATGGCCCAATTATCCTTGTCCCTAACATCCCCAACCACATGTTGAAACCAAAACGGTGTTGGTGCTTAGACGTTTTGTATAAACACAGATTTCTTCTGGACCAGAAATGTGTATTTCGCCTGTAGAAGATTCCGTTGTTAGTCACCATACTCTCATCAGACCATAATATTTTATTAACAAAATGTTCATCCTCTTGACATTTTCTAGTGTACCACTCACAAAATGCCCTGCGTTTTATATCGTCTCCAAGCCGTAATCCTTGGCAGATTTGAAATTTGTAAGGATGGTATTTGTTCTTACGCAAAATAAAATTTGCAGTAGATTTTGGAGTCCCAGTTACTCTTTCAATATTTCTAACCGATGTTGTAGGGTCTTGTGCTACAGCTAACAGTACATTATTTTGAGTTACTTCAGTGCATGGTTTGTTTCTAGTAACAATTGGTTTCTTAAATGAACCATACTGCAATAAATTGGTAAGTATTCTTCCATATATCTTTCTATTTGGCTGTACTCTTTCAGGGTAATAATTTGGATACATTTGCTCAGATTTTCCTGTATTACTATAGCACAAAATGTAACATTTTAACATGTTGAACTTTTCCTCAAAAGAAAAATGTCCAGCCATTTTTAAACAAATTGAAAGAGCTTGTACCCAATTAACTGTATGTAACAAAGTGAAGTAACTGACAGTGACATTTATATTTGTTGAAAGATTTCTATTGTCATTAGAGACAACTTGTTTATTTTTCAAAGCCCTCTATCTTTAGGACCTAGTATTATAATAATACGGTTTAATGTGTTACATTTTAATAACGAAGAAATATTACTGAAAACGTTTTTCTCTTCATTGACTTTTTAAAAGGTACTACTTATAGAAATAAATGCTTTTCGAGTATTCAGGGTCGTACTCAAAAGATTTTTCCTGAAAAATCATCTTTTATGGCTGAAACAAGCTGAAAACATATTCAAACCATTAGAAATTATACATCCTCTAATTTAGATTTGAAAATGGTCTTAAGTTTTGAAATAAAAATTGCCGTGCCGTATTTAAAAAATTAAGTTGATGATGGTTTCTTGGAGACGAAACGTCGGAAAAAAAATCTGTAACCAACTTGTAGATCTTAAAAAAATGTATGTGAGAAAGAGTTTTCTGTTTTTCAATATCTTCTCAAATAACGTCAGAAAAAAATAAAACCGAAATTGGCGAATATCTTCTCAAATAACGTCAAAAATAAATAAAACCAAAATTGGCGAATTTCGGTTTTTTTGAATATCTCCGGAACTAATAGGAATTTCCAAAATTTCAAAATACTGTTTAATTGAGCTCTAAAACGGGCAACTTTTTTCTAATTTAACCCAGCCTGTATCTCTTACGGTTTCCGATTTCCCCATGCTATCTCCTCCTTATCTTGGAGACACGTATATTTTATCAGAATAATCTTATTGAAGATTTTTTTCAGATCTCTTTATTTTGCGACTAAAAATGTAACTTTCTAACAGCATTTGATTAGATAATATTTTTCATTTACGAATTAAGAACAAGACAAAAATTACCTTGTATGTATGTTTGCAGCGGTGAACTCTATACTAACTGGAGCATGCAGGTAGACGAAAGTTCGACTCGCCACAAGTGAATTCAATAATGGGGAAATACTGTTGCGCATTTAATTGTACCAATGAGGAGAGACCTGGCAGTGGTATAAGATTTCATAGATTTCCATTTAAAAGACCGGACATACTGAAAATGTGGGTGCAGGCTGTGCGTCGTGATAATTTCATACCAAACGTTCATACGGTAATATGTAGCCAACATTTCACCGAATCGGCTTATTTGGAATCATCTTTAAACAGAAAGTTGCTGAATAAAGATGCTGTGCCAACAATATTCAATTTCCATCCTCATTTGAAATCACATCAGACAGGTTACATAGGAAATGGAAGGAGAGCATTGAAAACATTGCTGCCCGGCTCTTCATTACAAGAAGTAAGTTGCCGAATATGAATAAATTTTATAGGTATTAAATAAATAAATAAAAAGTCACTGTGCCATTACATTGCAACCAGTTCTATTATGTATTAGTGTCCTCTATATTCATCTAACGATATGGTATATCATGTATACCATTCAAGATTGATTTATTGTTGTTTGATTATTTCCAACTAACAAAAATGTTCTATAATTTTTAAATAATAGTGCAAATTTGTTGTGTTACTGTTATATTACTGCCCTCCGAAAGCAGTTTTGTTCTATTAAGACTGCCAAGGTGAGTATTTAGCTTTTCACAGCAAAATGCTTCTTTAAATTTATTATTAGAATGTTCTTAGAGCAGAATTATAAAACATTTTAGAGATTTCGTTTTTTGCTGTTTTGTAAACGTATATACAGCAATCGTTATAGAATATATTAGCTTACAGAACAAAATTGTTCTGTAATGGCTTTATAACAACGATCTTCCAAACATATCTATCAACTTGCACACATTTATAAAGATTTTCTTTAAGTGATTATGTGAGCAATTACAAAACAGTTTTGTTAACATTTTTTACGATACAATATAGCTGCAAATAAAGTCTACTTGAACGCAGGTGTTAAAAACTATTTTATTGTTGGATGGAACGCGACTGTAATAGAACACTTAGAAAATAATTATAGTACAACATTATTCCTTTGCATAAAAGTGCGTTCGCTGGGATCTTTATAAAACATATTATAGCTTTTGTAAGAAGCACCGTTATATACTTTTTATTTCGTGGCAAGTTGTGTATTCTGTAGCGTGTAATTTCTAAACATTTCCAAATTGCAATAAATAAATAAATGGAAACAGGTAAAAAGAAGCGGTGCTTTTCGACGTAAAATCAGTAAATATAAAAATATTTTAGAAAGTAGCAAATTTGTTAATAAACATGTTAGTAGTCTTTTACATAGTAAGCAGGACAACAAACAACAATTTGGGTTTGAGGTTAAGTCACATGTTGCTACTACATTTATGTTGCATAAATATCGCAGCTAACGCGAGTTTAGCACTATACTGATGTGTAAGTGTTGCCGAAAATGCTTTTATAGAATAATTAAATACACCATATGTGTTATAAAGCTACGCGCAGGTCTTTCTCAGTGCAGCAATGGGAAACATATTATTTTAAAGCTCTATAAGCGCTGTTTGTGTAACATCTGAAGCCACACTGTCAATTTGTCAATATGATCATCAGTTTGCCCAAATATTAGGGGTCAGGACCGTACTTAGCCATAAATAGTTGTTAATGGTTAGTTACTCATGATCATGATACAACAAGTAGATATATTACATACACATACACATCCTCACACACACGCGTGCACACATTAAGATCCAAAATTATTTTCTGACTTTAAATTAATTAAAGTGAAGAAATTGGCTTTGTTATTATTAACTGCAGGGGATTATACTAAAGTGGAAATACCAAAATCCTAAAACTTTTTGATCCCTTGTAGAAATGGGGGGAAAAATGTAGTAATAATGTAAAGCATACATAGAGACTTGGCAAATATCGGTGGCGTTAGTCTACTTTTACTGTAAAAGCCAAACTTTAAAATTAACAATAAAAGCCTACTTTATTTTTGTTTAAATACGTCTGTTCATATTACAGGTTTTAATATATCGTCTGCTTTGTAGCAGTGTCTCAAGAGATAAAATAGTTCTGTAATGGTTGCAGTCGTGATAAAAGTGATTTATAAAGCAGACGCCATTTATGCAATTCCTGTATATGTTTGGTAGCCATCTTGAACGGAAAAAAAATCAATTAATAAATATAGAAATATTTGTGACCTGACAATTTTCACAATATATTATGAATATAAAACATGCGAAATGTGTAACAGAATGGGTTTGTCAACAAAAAAAAAACGAAAAATTTAATTTCGAGTTGATTTTTACAAATTAAAGAAATATTCATTATTTCGAGGGCCTTTCAAAATTTATCGTATATATAGCATATTTTACACAAAATTTTTGTTCGCAGGTGAAATCCATCTTGCTGGTAGCCAAAAGGAGACTTTTTGAGTTTAATTTTCACACCGTACTAACATTATTCCTTGTGTCATCATATTTTAGTACTTATATTACTTTCATAATATTAGAGAACAATTTTAGGATAAAATAGTTATAACAAAAACATTTAAAAGACATATCACTCTTATAGGTATTGCAGTATGCAACAAAAAGTTGCAAATTTAACTATAAAGAAATTCCAATAAAACATGTTTTATAGTAACTCTATTAAGGCTCTATAACTGGCACAATGGTAAATGATTTTTAGTTTTATTATTGTTCCTTATAAAACTGTTTTATAAGTATCGTATATCATATTCTTTTACAGCTCGGTAAACATTTCTAAAACTATTCTATAACACCTTACAGATCCCTTATAAAATAAACTAAAGAACTAAAGTGTTGTATAAACCTGCGCCCATTTTACGTTTATAAGCATTGTATAAACGTTACTAAAACGTTTATAGGAACAGCCATGTTTTATAAATGTTCTTATGACTACAATAAAACATCAAATTGCTAGTTGGGCAAGTAATATAAAAATAATTAGATTTCATCCTCTGATAGAGTGTTAGTGAAGCGATCCTCAGGTCTCTAAAAATGTGTTGTGGTGAATTGGATTCTCCAAAAGTGTACTTATGAATATCCTATCATCGATAAATTTGCAGATTTTCCGCAGAAACATGCAAAGAAATAATTTTGTACTATAATTATTAGCGAATTTTTTTTAAAAAAATTCGCTTATGGGGAGATCTGTGTATATATATATATATATATATATATATATATATATATATATATATATATATATATATATATATATATATATATATATATATATATATATCCGACCGATAACTCAAAAAATAATGGACCGATCTTGATAAAATTTGCAGAGTACCTTCCTTTTGCAAGTGGCTTGGATAAGTTCGTTAGCCAGGAAAATCGGACCAGGTTTTTCCGGAAAATTTTGTATTTTCTTTATATTTTTTCATATCTCCGGAAATAACATAGTAAGGGCAACCAAATTTGGTACGCGTATTTGTATTATAAAGAGTGAACTCTGTACCAAAATTTAGGTCCCTAGCTGTAAAGACAAAGAAGTTATGGGCAGTTAAAGTAACACATTTTGGAGTTTTCCTCAAAACGTCAAACTCGCAATTTTAAACGTCAAAATTGGCAATGTTTAAGCAAAGAATGTGAAACAAATACTGTTTGTGAAAAGAAAATGTTGCAAGAAAAATGTTCTGCAAACCCTTAAGTTTCAGATTCAACCGTCATTGCCCTTCATTTTACTAAAATATTTACAGAATATCCATTTCAAATAAACCCTTTCTCTGATGCTTTGACTGTCAGTTTAGTTAAGTTTGGTGGCTTTTTGGATATTTATTTGTAGGGTTAGTGAAGTTTATGGTTTAACGGTCTATAATTTTTTTTAGCTAATTATCGTAGAACAAATTTATTAATGCATTTTTGCATTTTTTATCGAAATATGATGCGCTTATAAGAAAAAAATCTGGACGCAGTAAGTGCGTTTTGGTAGCGAATTTTGGTAAATTTGCAGTTTAGTCCTCGAACGCTTTTCAAAACACTGTTTTAAGAAACCTGTCTAGCGCCCAACCCCAAAAAAATTCTTGTTCACACTCCCCAAGGAAGTCACGGGACCAGGGGTGAAGGGGTGCATAATTTTTTTAGCTAATTTTTGTAGAACAAATTCGTTAATGCATTTTTGCATTTTTTATCGAAATATGATGCGTTTGTAAGAAAAAAAAAATGGACGCAGTAAGTGCGTTTTGGTAGCGAATTTTCGGTAAATTTGCAGTTTAGCTCCCGAACTGCTTTCAAAAAACTGTTTTCAGAAACCTGCCTAGGACCCCCCTGAATCCACAAACCCCAAGAAAAATTTCTTGTTCACACCCCCCAAGGAAGTTACGGGACCAGGAGTGAGTAGGGGTGCATAATTTTTTTTTAGCTAAATTTCATAGAACAAATTTGTTAATGCATTTTTGCACTTTTTGTCGAAATATGATGCGTTTGTAAGAAAAAAATCTGGACGCAGTAAGTGCGTTTTGGTAGCAAATTTTCGGTAAATTTGCAGTTTAGCTCCCGAACGCTTTTCAAAAAACTGTTTTCAGAAACCTGCCTAGGCCCCCACCCCTCTGGATCCTCAAACCCCAAGGAAAATTTCTTGTTCACACTCCCCAAGGAAATTACGGGATCAGGAGTAAGTAGGGGTGTATAATTTTTGTTTAACTAATTTTCGTAGAACAAATTCGTTAATGCATTTTTGCATTTTTTATCGAAATATGATGCGTTTGTGAGAAAAAAAACTGGACGCAGTAAGTGCGTTTTGGTAGCGAATTTTCGGTAAATTTGCAGTTTAGCTCCCGAACGTTTTTCAAAAAACTGTTTTCAGAAACCTGCCAACAGTTAAGTTTATTTTCGGAAAATTTTTGTATATTTTCAAACCATAAGTAATTTTGTTAAAATATAGTACATTGTTTCTACCACATAGGCTATACCGGTAATCAGATTGATGCCTGCTCACATTTGCTACTAAAAACATTTTTATGGAAATTCACTTCCATAACAGATTTGCTGCATCTAGACTTTTGAAAAATGTTTATATATTTTCAAACAATAAATTTATTTCAATGAAATATGGTACATTGTTTCTACTATATAGGCAACCAAGTTTGATGCCTGCTTTCATCAAAGAAAGACATTTGCTATTAAAAATATTTTAAAGAAAATTCGCTACCATAACGCACTTGCTGCGTCCAGAGATTTTTTTCTAAGTGTTCTATTACAGTCGTGTTCCATCCAACAATAAAATAGTTTTTTAACACCTGCGTTCAAGTAGAATATGCTATCTACAGCTATATTGTATCATAGAAAATGTTGACAAAACTGTTTTATAATTGCTCACATAATCACTTAAAGAAAAGCTTTATAAATGTTTGCAAGTTGACAGATATGTTTGGAAGATCGTTGTTATAAAGCCATTACAGAACAATTTTGTTCTGTAAGCTAATATATTCTATAACGATTGTTGTATAGCCGTTTACAAAACAACGAGAAATGAAATCTTTAAAATGTTTTATAATTCTGATCTAAGAACATTCTTACAATAAATTTAAAGAAGCATTTTGCTGTGAGAAGCTAAATACTCACCTTGGAAGTCTTAATAGAACAAAACTGCTTTCGAAGAGCAGTAATATAACAGTAACACAACAAATTTGCACTATTATTTAAAAATTATAGAACATTTTTTTTCCCTCAGGGCTCGTCCGCGGCCTTGCCGCCCCGATAGCACCGCAACCCTTGGTTGATTGTGCATACCCTTAGTCTTACTCCACCCATTCCAAAATCACTGTGCCTTGAACTAGTCTGCACAGCGATTGTTAGGGTGAAGTTTTATATTGCTCTGTCTCCGGTCTAGACTGACCGTAGATCAGTTGTCTTTTGCGGTCCAGAGCTATACACTCACACAAGATGTGCTGGGCTGATTCCTCCCCCTCGCCGCACCGTCTGCATGCGAGGTCCCCTTCGAACCGCCCCATTTTATGCAGGTGTTTCTTGACGGCCATGTGTCCCGTCAAGAGACCTGTTGTGTTTCTGAGCTGTCCTCTGGTAAGATTTAGCAGCTCCACAGCTCTCTTTGAACTGGGTCCGTCAATTATTGACTTCCCATGCCTGAGCCCTGGGCAGTTCGCCCAGTACACCTTGTGTTGGTTTCTGACCCAGGACTTAATGGCTCCCCTGGTAGTTCTCTTTGGCACGCCCAGAGCCGGTTCTGGTCTAATAAATGGTTCTGCTGACCCTCTCTTCGCGAGACTGTCAGCTTCTTCATTGCCTTTGACCCCCGAGTGACCCGGCACCCAGATGAGGGTCACCTAATTCTGCCCAGCCAGGTCGCTCATCTCGTCTCGGCACTCACTCACCAGCCAGGAATTTACCCGTGGGCTACTTAGTGCCTTAAGGGCTGCCTGGCTGTCTGTGGCTATGAGGATCCGCTTGTTGGTGTAGCCCCTTCTCTTGTTCTCCCGCACACAGTGCAGGATGGCGTACATCTCGGCCTGAAACACCGTTGCATGCTACGAGGGAAATACTATGACTTACCCTCGGTCCTTCTGAGTAAACACCTGCCCCGTGGGTGTTCTAAGGGAGCCTATGTTAGTCTGAGGGCCCTTAGACAGGATCTTGTGTAGTCGTGCACTCTCGGACGTGTTTTCCACTTCCTCACAGTGCCTCCTCCACGACTCCTTCTTGGCGTCCCTTAGTCTTTTGTTATAGGTTGTTAGGGCCTGTCTATATTCATCCCATACTCCCGACCTTTTGGCCGCGTTAAACAGCTTACGAACCTGCGTCCTTTGCCTGAGGTCCTCGTTCCACCACGGGACGTTCCTGGTGGACACCCTCATTTTCAGGGGGCAGTTGGCGTTATAGGCCGAGGTGATTGCGTCTCGCAATTGGACTGCTGCAATCTCGAGGTCTATTGAGTTGTCTATGGTACTCTTAACCCCCCGCAGTTCCACAGCTAGGTCTGACCTGTAGGCTTCCCAGTCTGCCTTGCGGGGGTCCCGGTACCATACCGTTTCTCTTTCGACTTTGGCGATTTCAAACCGGATGTATCTGTGGTCTGAGCTACTCACTTTCCCATACACAGCCCAGCTTTTAACAAAGTCACCCAGAAACTGGGTGGAAACTGTTAGATCTAAACCTTCCTCACGCCGTGTTGTGACGAAGGTCAGTTTATTACCTCTATTCAATATGTATAAATTAAATTTCATAAAGAATTGTAAAAGTGCCTCACCCCTAGAGTTTGTGTCCGAGCTACCCCACAACTCATGGTGCGCATTCGCATCTATGCCGATGATGGTCTGCCATCCACCTGCTCTGCTACCCACCATCAGCTGCTCCAATTTGTTGGGTGGAGGAGAGTCCGTGCTGGCAGATAGGCTGACACTGAGGCGGGCTCTCCCCTTCCTGAAGAGAGTCCACCGCAGCCTGGATCAGGTCCGCCTTCCCCTGGTCTAGCGTGACCTCAGGATGGCGTCTGTCAATCACCGCCATCCCGAGGCCCTCCGCAGCCTCCCTATAAGAGCCAGTCTGCGCCGGTGTTCCGGCCTTGGTCCCTTTGGGAGGTCTGTCTGTAGTAGGCATGCTAGAGCCAAAGCGCTGCGTCTTCTCACTCGCACTCTCCTCTTGCGCCTGTACAGGTGCCGTGGCCCTTTTAGGACGTTTGTCTGTAGTGGGCGTGCTAGAGTTCGAGCGCGTCCTCTTCTGACTTGCACTCCCCTCTTGCGCCTTTACAGGTTTCTCGACCGTCCACGTCCCGGTCGCCATTTTCTGCGCCCTCTGGAACTTCTTTCTTTGCGCCCCAGAAAGACGCTTGGACTGCCGGGGCAGTCCCTCTACTCTAACAGTAAAGTTCTCACTGGTGGAGGGGCCCCTGGAGTCCGCGGAGCTCGCCGCCCTCCGGTGGGACCCAGCCTCCAGCTCGGGTGTCGGGGACAGGTCTCTGGCCGAAGCTACCCCCTGATCCCCCGTATCTACGCCAGCCGTGAGATCTCCAGAGTCTGCTGCCGCCCCCTGGCTCATCTCCGTTTCCGGAATAGACTCAAGGCACAAGTCTGTAGCCGGAGCCACTCCTCGAGCCTCATTGGTTTTGGTTTTATATGTGTTTATTATCTTCATGTTGTTCCCACGAGAATGGGGGAAATATTGTCCACACCATCAGAACCCCCTGTGTGGTGCAAGGCGGGTTACTCTGGAGGGTTGCCCGGTACTCCAGAGGTTCCGTTCACGACACCATCGCCCTGGTGCCATCCACCCATAGGCATGGGTCACGTGACACCGTAGATTGGGGGAGTTTAGTTCGACCTCCTTGTCTAGATCCGTCATGTTTAGTTATTAGCAGGGTCACCTCGTGCAGGATGCGGATTTTTACCGCGCATGACGGTCTTGGGGAAAGCTTCATCGGAAGTTTATATTGTTATTTTCACTTCCTCAGCTTTCCCCCTGGAGACCTTTGGCCCGCGACTCCTTAACCCCCAACATTTTTGTTAGTTGGGTGGTCAATAGAATATGCCATAATTCTACTTAAGTACAGATATCAATTTGCCAAATGCAGGAAAAACACAGTTTTGTAACATGTAATTTATTTGTTAATTTTATTAACTAAAACTTTCCTGTTTACAGATAATAAAGGCTGAAAAGGAGGACATGACTGGTAGTGGAGGAGAACCTGAGGAGGATATTAGTTGTCAAAACACAGCCATGGGACATATAAAAGAAGAGCACCAGATGTGCGGAGTTTATTGTAAATGTATTAAAGTTGAAAAAGACATTGATAGTGTATCTACTGATCAAAAGCTTATACTTTCCTGTGAACTTGAAGATGATATGAAATCAGATCTGCAACCACCTGAATCTTCAATCAAATTGGAAATAGAAGAGCATGCTTTGGATAGTTCTATATTATATCAAGATTTAAAAGAAGAGCACTTGAATAAAAATGAAAGTTCTACTACTAATCATGACCCCTGGACCACTTTAGAAAAGCCTCATCAATGTTCATTATGCGATTATGCAAGTGTGTGCAAACAGTATTTGTTAAAACATATTAAGTTAAAACACACAGGGGAAAAGCCCCATCAATGTTCATTATGTGATTTTGCAAGTGTGTATAGGAAAAGTTTGTTAAATCATATTAAATCAAAACACACAGGAGAAAGGCCCCATCAATGTTCCTTATGTGATTTTGCAAGTGTAAAGAAAAATAGCTTATTAAATCATATGAAATCAAAACATACAAGAGAGGATGAGCCTTATCAATGTTCGTCATGCGATTATACAACTGTACACAAACAGCAGTTGTTAAATCATATTAAGTTAAAACACACAAGGGCTCATCAGTGCTCATTATGTGATTTTGCAAGTGTGTACAAAGAAAGTTTGTTAAATCATATGAAATCAAAACACACAGAAGAAAAGCCTCATCAATTTACCTTATGTGATTATGCAAGTGTAAAGAAAGAATACGTGTTAAATCATATTAAATCAAAACACACAAGAGAGAAGCTTTATCAATGTTCATCATGTGATTATGCAAGTGTGTACAAACCGTATTTGTTAAATCATATTAGGTTAAAACACACAGGAGAAAAGCCTCATCAATGTTCATTATGTGACTTTGCAAGTGTGCACAAACCGTATTTGCTAAATCATATTAAGTCAAAACACACAGGAGAAAAGTCGCATCAATGTTCATTATGTGATTATGCAAGTGTGCGCAAACAATATTTATTAAATCATATTAAGTCAAAACACACATTAGAAAAGCCTCATCAATGTTCATTATGTGATTTTACAAGCATGTATAAAAATAGTTTGTTAAATCATATTAAATCCAAACACACAGGAGAAAAGCCTCATCAATGTATCTTATGTGATTATGCAAGTGTAAAGAAAGAATGCTTGTTAAATCATATTAAATCGAAACACAAAAGTGAGGATGAGCCTTATCAATGTTCATCGTGCGATTATACAAGTCTATACAAACAGCAATTGTTAAATCATATTAAGTTAAAACACGCAAGGGCTCATCAATGTTCATTATGTGATTTTGCAAGTGTGTACAAAGAAAGTTTGTTAAATCATATAAAATCAAAACACACAGAAGAAAAGCCTAATTAATGTTCCTTATGAGATTATGCAGGTGTAAAGAAAGAATACTTGTTAATCATATTAAATCAAAACACATGAGAGAAAAGCTTTATCAGTCAAACTTGCCACAGGCTGTAGAATATTCAAATGTAAACAAAATAGAAAAAACAATTTATATGTTACCCACTGACTATACAGAGGTTCTTAGCACGACAAAATTACTGAAAAACACTGCTTCAGTAGGTGAAGATCAAATCCCAGTCATTTTAGTGAAAAATATTGCACAACAAATAATGCATCCACTAACGCACGTAATAAACTTAACCCTGTCTACAGGTGTCTTTCCAGATAAGTTAAAAACAGCATATATAATAGCGATATACAACAAGGAGACAAAAAACAGATAAAAAACTACAGGCCTATTGCTATTCTCCCAATATTTAGCAAAATATTTGAAAAAATAATATACACTAGAATAAACTACTACTTAGAAAAAAATAAATTACTCTCTGTTACACAGAATGGCTTTAGGAGAAATAAATCTACAATCAGAGCAACTTATCACGCACTACAAGAAATTATAGAGTCCTTAAATAGATCACAAAAAACGGCTTTACTATACTTAGACTTGAGTAAAGCATTTGATAGTGTAAAACATGATATATTATTCTCAAAGCTTAGCATGTATCGAATCAGAGGTGTAGCACTAACACTGATAAAATCGTACTTGGAAAATCGATCACAAAGCATTGTTGAGAAATATAACAACATATATAGATCACAAAAGGAACAGATAATTAAAGGTATCCCACAAGGGTCGATTTTAGGACCACTTTTGTACATTATATATACAAATGACTAGAGGTGTAGCACTAACACTGATAAAATCGTACTTGGAAAATCGATCACAAAGCATCGTTGAGAAATATAACAACAACATATATAGTTCACAAAAGGAACAGATAATTAAAGGTATCCCACAAGGGTCGATTTTAGGACCACTTTTGTACATTATATATACAAATGACTTACCAAAATTAGTAGATGAAAAATTAATATCGTTTGCAGGCTATACGTCTATTATCTACAGAAGCAACACTACAGATGAACTGAGAAGAAAAATTGAATCATCTGTTAATACCCTGAATTCATGGTTTTCAAATAACAACTTAATAATGAACATTGGCAAAACCAAATTAATACATTTTAACTTCAAGAAAATAAACGAGTTAATTCTCACCTGTAATTCAAATATATTAAAATCATCAGAGTCTGCAAACTTTCTTGGAATAGAAATTGACCATCGTCTTGACTGGAAGAAACATATTGACTCCATTGCCAATAACATGTCAAGATATATATTTGCACTGAGAACACTGGCTACGATAAATAAAAATGTAGCTATAATGGCATATCATGCCTATATAAAAAGTAGAATACAATATGGCATCAAATTTTGGGGGAAATCTACAGATGTAAGCAGAATTTTTATACTTCAGAAGAGATGTCTCAGAAGTATACTGAACTTTGAACAAACAGCAAGCTGTAAACCATACTTCATAAGGGAAAAAATACTTACAGTCACATGTATATACATGTTGAATGCAGTAATGTTTATAAAAAAACACAGTGAACTATTTAAGGAGTGTTTACGTACACACGAGCATAATACTAGAAATAAAGAAGATCTAAACAGCCAAAGACAAAACTTCACATATTTACAAAAAAATGTACATGCCGCCATCATAGAAATATATAACCATATACCTAATGAAATAAAAAAATGCAACCATTCGACACTCAAAACAAAACTGAGAAAAATATTAGAAAAGAAGGCTTACTATACTGTTGATGAGTACTTAGCTGATAAAACAATACAAGGGGAAAAATATGGAAGATAATCAAATTTTAGTTCATTTTATTTTGTTTTATTTTATTTGAACTTATGTATTGTTTTGTTTGTTAATTTGTTACTATTTTGACAAGTTTCACACCCATTACGGGTAATGTATACATGTTGTATGAAACAAATAAAGCATTATCATTATTAATGTTCATCATGCGATTATGCAAGTGTACACAAACAGCAATTATTAAATCGTATATGTATACGTATATTAGAGGTGTGCGAACCCATGTTTTTCTCGAACCGAACTTTGTACGAACCTAAGGATATGTTGCTTCGACCTTCGAACCTCTGAAATAGTATTTCTAAGGTTCACACTCGAACTTCGAACGTCTTAAAAATTCAAAATCAAACATTGAACTGACCAAAATTCTTCAATGTTCATATATCATTTCCTTAAATACAAAATTTAGATACATTGTAGTATAGAATATTTGGTATGTAGAAGATATCTATTCTTTTTGCGAAAAGCAAAGGTCCTACAAAATTTACAGGTTGATTGGGTGAAAATTCCCTCTGGTGGTAATGTTAGTTGTGAAGATGGGTCAACATTGAATCAAAAACACAAAAAGGTATATTGAAAACTTTTTTATATTTCCACATTTATAGCTAAGCTTGTCCTTTTAGTGAATTTTCGTAGAAAAAATTCACTAATGGGGAGATCCCGACTTTTGAATTATGAAAAAATTGGTAAGATTTAGGCAATGAACTTGAAATTAATATGAGCTATGGAAAGAAAATGTCTCAAGAAGAATGTTTTAAAAAGCCTGAACTCTTGGTTTCAATCGTCATTGTCCTTCATTTTACTAAAATATTCCCAGAAAATTCATTTAAAATAGACCCTTTCTTTAATGCTTTGGCAGTAGTGTTGGCTATAGAGTTTATCTTTTAATGGTATATCATTTTTGTCGAATTTTCGTAAAAAATCATTAAAGCGCAATATATCCGTTATTATGCAAGTAACGAAAAAAAGTGGTCTACATTAATTGTAGGGTGTCTTGAGATACATCTTAAAAAATATTTCCACGATTACAGGGTGGCGCAAAAGTCGTTGATTTTTTTTTTTTAATTTTTTTTTAATCGAACACGCCCTATATTATTGCATTTTTGCATTTTCCATCGAAATATAATATATCTTTGTAAGAAAACAAATTCGGGACGCAGCAAGTGCGTCATGGTAGCGAATTTTCATTAAATGCTTCAAATTGGAATAGCTCAATTTGCTATTAACCTATAAGGTTGACCAGGAAACCAGTTTTTTCGGGAACAATTTAAGTTTACTTTCGGAAATCGTTGTACATTTTCAAACAATAAAGTTATTTTGATGAAACATGGCACATTGTTTCTACTATATAGATTGATGCCTGCTTTCTTAAAAAATATGTTTGCTATTAAAAACATTTTTATGAAAATTCACTACCATAACGCACTTGCTGAGTCCAGAAGTTTTTTGTCATTTTGCATCTAGGCAGTTTTAACAGTCTTGTTTAACTGTATATTGATTGAGTATAATCGATTTTGTTTTGAGTCATTGTAAACGAAGCATCATCAACCTGGTATTTCCAGAAAGTAATTTGCAATTATAGTCATAAATTCTGAAGAATTACATTACTGATTGCTTTTGAACATTGCCATCATAATGTTGTAACCAAAGAAGGCGTTGGGATGTTAGGATATGTAAAAAAAAAAATTAAGTCTGCGATTGTTAAATTGCTGTCAGGCCTCATAGTGTCCCACCAACTGTCAAAAATTGGCATTAAGGAAATCTCAAATTACACTAACGACTCAATTGGGTTACCTTTGGCATGGAAGCTGCCAAAGGTAACCCAATGCCTGTAATGTTCAATTTTGAAGTATTTTTGTACAACAGACTTCAAACTATTTTGGATAATTACATATATCGAACTTCAAACTACTTAAACATCAATGCCATTTTTCTAACTGAAGGTTTGGTTCAAGTTCGGGTTTGGTTCGAGTTCGGGTTTGGTTCGAAATTTCGAAGCTTCGCACACCACTAGTATATATGTGTATGTATGTATGTGTTATATTTTTAAGGTTGTTTCTTTTGTTGATCTGTGTTAGTTTGGTTTGGATGTTGGGTTTTTATATGCATTTTGAATAGTTAGGTTTTTTTTTTCGAAAAACTGGTAGGATACTGTGAGCTTTTTCGGTGTTTATTTGTCTCTAGTGTGTAGAAAATGTCTGCAGTATTTAACATATTGTATCTGTCGCGATTTGTTGTTGTAATTTGTTACCTTAAGCAAGATGCCTATATCCGAGACTATCTGGTTAAGCATAGTTGACATGAGAGCGCAATTGAGTCATAGTCGGAATGAAGGTTTAAAATTTTTTCATAATAATATTATAGGGCTACAGAAAAATTACGATGAGTTACAAGTATTGTTCCATGGTTTGGACTGTGTGTGTTTCATTGCATTTTCCTCGCAGAAACTATATATATATATATATATATATATATATATATATATATATATATATATATATATATATATATATATATATATATATATATATATATATATATACTGTGTGTCCCAAACTTGCTATCTCTGCTATTATTAGAGATAGGGAGACGGTTAAATTAGCAATGTTTTGTAGAATTTCATGAATTTCTTTTCGTTTTCGAGTTATTGAAAAAAACAAAATTTGTCGATTTCTTTTTTCTTCAATATCTAAGTAGGCGTTGATCTGACACGTCTAAGACTTGCACATTATCAGGAAACTTTTTGCAGAGTAATCTTTTTGTGCTATTCTCAACTTTGGATTGTCATTTGTTTTTGAGCTACAGGTATCAACGTTTGTTTTTATTATGGCAGCCATATTGGATTTTTTGCTCATGTGGTAGCCTGTGAAAAGAGCTTTCCAATGATGTACAACATACTTGAGAAATCTTGTAATTGCACTGACAATTTTGAGAAAAACCGTTTTGAGGATAGTAGGCTATATGAAATCCAATACCAGAAAACAAATGACAAAAAAAGTGTTCAAAAAGCAGTAGGCCATGGAGTCTAATAGACCTCTACTTTTAACATACTTTTCTGTAATCATTTACGATAAAAAATATTGTGATTTAATTTACAATACTTAATTAGGTAATTATGCTAGGTAATATTATGTGAAACAGTTTAATAACGAAACCCAGCAATAACATATAGAAACTTAAACTCCACAAAACAACACAATGAGAAACAGAACTCAACAAACAAAATAGAAACTTAAAAATTCACTAAATAGAAAATTGTTCAATATGGCCACCGTTTTGTTCAATGCACTTTATACACCTTTTTGAAACATGCCTGCAAATTCTGGTGAGGGTGTTTTGGTTAATATGATTTATAGCATCCGTAATTCTGTTTCGTATTTCATTGATATTTTGTGGTGGATCGAATTTATACACATCATTCTTCAGAGTACCCCAAAAATTAAAATCCATGGGTATATATATATATATATATATATATATATATATATATATATATATATATATATATATATATATATATATATATATATATATATATATATATATATATTTATTCATGTCACATTATATGCATCGAGTTTTGTCTAAAGAAGTATAAATGAGATGTTATGGCCCGCATGCAGGTTCACCTTTGCAGGTCTTTCTCTCTCTCTCTCCTGTTTAATTTGCCTTTGAATTTCAACAGTTAGCAAGATACACAATTAGGATAAGTTCTTTTGTAATTGTAATTGTTGTTATTACTGAGACTGTATTTTACATTGGTAAATAAATATATTATTATTATTATTGTTATGTTAAGTTAAAACACACAAGGGAAAAGCTTCACCGATGTTCAGTATGTGATCATGCAACTGTGTACAAACCGTATTTGTTCAATCATATTTAATCAAAACACACAGAAAAAAAACTTATAAATGTTCATCATGTGATTTTGTAAGTGTGTATACACACTGCAATTGTTACATCATAAAAAGATCAAAAGAGACAAGATAAAAGCCTCTTCAATGTTCATTATGTGATTATGGAAATGCAATTAATGATCACTTGTTTAAAAATATTAAATCAAAATACACAGCAGGGGAGCCTTATCAATGCTCATGTGATTCTGCAAGTGTAAAGAAAGAATACTTGTGGAATATTAAATCAAAACACACAGGAGAAAAATCTTATCAATATTCATCATGTGATTATGCAAGTGTGTACAAAAAAAACAATATTAAATCATATTAAGTCAAAACAAACATAAGAAATAAGTCTTATCACTGTTCATCATGTGATTATGCATGTATATATACAAAGAAATTGTTAATCGATAAAAATAAACGAAATCTACAGAGACACGGTATAGGGATGCACTAAATATGTGAAAATGAATTATAATAGATGAAGACCCCTTTGTTTAGCTTATTATAAAACGAACCCCCAAAATGTGTAAAATACGACAAAAACAGGTCGCAAAAGTGAGTACAACTTTCGTTTTTCCTACAAAAAAATCGAAATAACTACAAAAATTTGCTTCTGTCCTCATTTTTATTGTGATTTTTGTCATCTACACCCAAAAACACGTCTGTGCACAAAATGTCATAAGAATCTAACGCATGTGCGGAAAGTAAACTTTTACCGATATAATTGGTACCAAGGTACAATTGGTACGGCTAGGAGCTTGTGTTGCACCCCTACGCGTAAATGTCACGAGCTGCCACTGGTTATTATGCAAGTGTGCAGAGTGCAGAAAGTTAACTTGTTAAATTATATTAAATCAAAACAGCATTCATGACAGAATAATTACACTAGATATGGTAATCATTTCATGTTTCTCGGTCATGATGTCATGTGAAGAAAAAGTCGGGAAACAACAACTGCGTTATAGTAGCATATTTTCATAAGTTTTGTAATGCATAACGCAACTTACCTTATCTCTTAAGCATATCATTGTAACTGTTTAAATTTATTTATGTGAACAGGTTGACTGCCGGCAAATTTCATTAAAATTTCCTTTCATGCCATGACAAAATTTCACTTTTGTATGTTGTCGCCAAGAAGCTCAAATATTTTCATAGTGAGACAAGACATTCAAGAAAACTTCTAGCGGTCACACATGACCGCCTTAATACCTGCGACTTGGTTATTCTCCTTTTGCCAGAGCGGTCACCGTAGTTACCTGCGCAAACAAGATCATGCCCATTATTTTCATACACATTGTGGTAGGTAATAATAGATCATGTTTTGTTCAGTTCAAAACTAGAATTCTAAGATTCCTGGGCATTGTTGGCTATATGGGTTTGGTGAAAATGTCCTCTCTGGAACACTACTGGTGCCAATATGAACTGTAAAGAAATGCCTTCATTTCAAAAATAATGCCCCGAAACCGTTTTCAGCTTTCCTTGAGGACATGGCAATCCTGCTTGTGCAGTAGAGGATCGTCTGCACAATGTGCAACCACTTGTGCATAAACTAATTAACAATTATCAAGCTCTCTATACACCTGGCAGAGTATTTTGTATTGACGAGTCAGTAGTTCCCTTCCAAGGTGGACAGAATGAAACAATATATCCCACAGAAAACCCATAAATATGAGATAAAACTGTTCAAGCTCTGTAGCGAAAACTGGTACACCTGGAACATCAGAATATATGGAGGAAGAAAGAAGGTTACGGGTAGTGCAAGGGTGCTAACAAATGTAGTGATAAACTTATTACAGGGACTACTGAATTCAGGAAGAACTATAATTGCAGACAATTATTATACTAAGCTAGAGTTGGCAAATATTCTTCTCGACAACCAGACTCATTATATAGGAACCCTGAGGACAACCAGAAGAGGTAATCCCAGAGAGGTCTTAAAAACAAAGCCCAAAAAAGGAGAGCTTTCTGGGTTGAAAATTCAAAGGGGCATATGCATCATGAAATGGTGTGACAAAAGAGACGTGCTTCTTTTATCAACAAAAAAACACAACTGAGACTGTAGAGATTCAGAGGAGAAGCGGCACAATAAACAAACATAAAGCGGTAATAGAGTACAATGAGAGGAAAGCTTCCATAGATTTGTCGGACCAAATGTCCAGCTATAACTCTCTCTTACGAAAATCCCTTAAATGGTACCCTAAACTTGCAATCGAGCTTTTGTTAGGAACCATTCTAGTGAACGCCCATATAGTGTACAATACCCTACTAGCAGACCACACAATGAAAATAAAATTCAGGATTCAGTGAAGAGCTCATCAGGTCAATCAATATGGGGTGATCCAGAAGTTACCAATGAAAGACCATTGCAAGTGAAAACAGCAAAAGGGCACTGGGAACGCACAACATGCTGAAAAAAGAAGGCATAGTTGTGGAACTGTATAAATACTGCCAGAGTTGTTAAAAGAAAACAATAAAAGGCGAAGTTTCAAACAAGTGAAAAAGTAGTAACATATTGCAGTGATTGCACAATGCAGCCGCACATCTGTCTTGATTGCCTCAAGTTTTTTCATAATAAAAATAAAAATATCACATTTACTCTCCTGATAAAATTTATTTATATATATATATATATATATATATATATTATACTGGTGAGCTTAAATAAGAGCAAAACTAGTATGTGTTTCCAGTAATAATCTTGATGTGTCTATATTATACAGGTTGGCCCATTGAAAACGAGTGGGCAGCCATAACTGTCAGGTAAGGTCAATGACCCCTATTCTCATTTGAAAAAATTTGAGAGACAACACCCCTGCTTAGAAGGGTAAAGTTTGGGCTATACTTTTTGCGTCGAAAGTTATCTCCCTCACAAGCAAACTTGACGTGTTTCAGCTTTTTCCGACAAAATATTTTCTGGGCAGTTATGGCTGCCAGCTCGTTTTCAATGGGCCACGCACATATATATATATATATATATATATATATATATATATATATATATATATATATATATATATATATATATATATATATATATATATAGCCCTATTGTATCTTATAAAGTGTAAAGGTAATAAATTCTAAGAATGAAAAAGTTGTATTCATTCTATCCTGTTCCGCCCTAAAATGCTTAAACAACTAAAATATGGAATTCCGTGTAACATAATTATATGTATAGTTTTCTAAAATATCCTGATTAAAAGAGTTTTCGAAGTAATTTCCTTAATCTCCAGTTTGCCGGGTAATTCTGACAGAGATTTGAAAACTGTTATAATTTGGCATGACTGTTATGCCACAGATGTCGAATTGATAAATCAATCCTAGAGACGCGCGCTGGCAAAGAGAGCAGAATTTACAACATGATATCCCAGCGGTCATATGTGACCGCCATGACGTCTTAGGAAATTGAGACATCGATCACATATGACCATCATGGCAGTCAACCTGTTAAGTTTAAATAGCTAATTTTTTATAAACAATTCACTCCAAAGCATGTGAAGGTTTTTCCATAAATTCAGGATGAAAAACCACTCAAATATTCTGACATGTAACATTCCGTAGATTTGGTTTTTTTTTCCCTTAGGGCTCGTCCGCGTCTTTGCCGCTACGATAGCACCGCAGCCTTTGGCTTACTGTACATAGTAGATTTGTTTGCTCTTTAATTTTATACCGCCCAGAAATGTCCTTTTCTAACAACAACGAACATCATTTATGGCATTTTCCAAATTTTGTTAAATTTTATTCTGGAAAAATTTGGATTATCTACATTAATTCAACAAACTGAATTTTGGCATATTGCAATATGTGATTTAAATTTCGTAAAAATAAATTGAAGAGTTTCAAAGATTAGTATTTTCGAGAGGAAATTTTGCAATTTTTTCACTAAAACACTTTCAGAACTGGCTAACAAACTTAGCTTCTGAAATGAATTTACCATTATAATGAAACAAATCGGAAGTCTCTATTGTACATAGGTATATAGTTAAATTTTATGGTGTTGCTTGTTGTAATAGTGTACATTTAGTTTTAGTTGTGTATTAGTGAATTTTCATTAAGAAAATTCACCAATAGAGAGGTAACGATGGTAACACTTTCGGAACATTTTTAGTGAATTTTCGTAGAAAAAATTCTCTAATGGGGAGATCCCGACTTTTGAATTTTGAAAAAAATTTTGCAAATGAGCGCGAACTAGGACCCCTAGAACCCATATCCGGGGTCAGTTTCAGCTTGTTATATATATATATATATATATATATATATATATATATATATATATATATATATATATATATATATATATATATATATATATATATATATATATATATATATGTATGTATGTATGTATGTATCACATCGATAACTCAAAAAATAATGAGCCGATTTTGATAAAATTTGGCACGTACCTGCCTTTTGTAAATGGCTTGGATAAGTTCGTTAATCAGGAAAATCAAACGAGGTTTTCCGGGAAAATTTTGAGTTTTCATTCGACAAAAATTTTTATCTCAAAAAATAATGAGCCGATTTTGATAAAATTTAGCACGAACCTTCCTTTTGTAAATGGATTGGATAAGTTCGTTAATCAGGAAAATCGGATGAGGTTTTCCGGAAACATTTTGAGTTTTCATTCGAAAAAAATTTTTAGCTTAAAAAATAAAAAAGCTATGATAACCAAATTTGGTAGGTAATTTACGATATAAAACGTAAACTATACACCAAAATTTGAATTTCTATGTTACAAGAAAAAAAAGTTATAATAAAATATTTCTATGAAAATTCACTACCATAACGCACTTGCTGTGTCCAGGCTTTTTCAAATGAGCGCGAATTAGGGCCGCTAGAACCCAAGTCCAAGGTCCGTTTGAATTTTTATATGTTTATATATATATATATATATATATATATATATATATATATATATATATATATATATATATATATATAAAGTCAACAAAATTTAGTGGTATTAATAAAGCATTGATTGATTGATTAACTGATAGTGAGAGGTAACATCTTTCAAGTTTTCGAAAAATGTCTTTAAATAAGCACGATCTACAGAGGTCATAGTTTATTTATATATTATTTTTTTTTTTTTTTTAATTTATTTATTTATTCATACACCATCCAACAGCTCAAAGCCAAACTAAGGATGGGCCGATATACAAACATAATAACAAACAATAATCATATAAACTACACAAAAGAGAGTTACAAATTAAATCGGTTTGAAAAACATTTTTATCTCTGATATATTACATGAGAAAATATCTAAGCTATCTTGCACAACAGAGTAATCATTGCACATCTGATAAATTGGAGACGCTCGCAGCAATCGTGTACGAGCAGTCGGGAGATAGAATGTGCCTGGAAAACGTGCTGCAATACGAGGCACATTGAAATTAAGTTGCTGAAGCAGATTAGGGCAATCGAACACATAATTAACCAGTTTGTATAAAAATGTAACGAGACTGCACTGCCTGCGCATCGACAGACTCTGCAGACCAAAACGAAGAAGTAAGTCCTCCTGAGGAAAACCAATAGAAGGATATCGACCATCCTCACGAAAGCTAAGAAATTTTAGAAATTTCCTTTGCACTGATTCCAGGCTTGCCACATGTATCTCATAAGTAGGAGCCCACACAACTGAGCCATATTCAAGTCTAGACCTAACCAAACAACGAAAGAGCAGGAGGAGGGTGTCAGTCTGTGAGAAATTTTTGCTGTTTCTTAACAGGAATCCAAGAGTTTTGTAGGCAGAACTGACAGTCTGCTCATAGTGTGGTCTAAAAGATAGAGTACTATCAAAAACAATTCCAAGGTCCCTGACTGTCCCGGGGCGATCAAGTGGGAGCCCTCTTATATTGTACCCGAAAGTAATTGCATGCTTATTTCGAGTAAAGGACATAACACAGCACTTGGAAACATTCACAGAAAGACCACTCCGACAACACCATTCATCAAGGATCTGAAGACAGCTCTGGAGCTGCAAACAGTCATCAGCACTCAAGATATTTGCGAAAATCTTAATATCATCTGCATACATTAAGAAAGGAACATGCAAAACATGTTTAACTGGGTCAATAAATATATTAAACAGTAATGGACCGAGTATGGAGCCCTGTGGCACTCCCGAAGTTATGTGATAGGTGTCAGACCTGAAGCCCCCAACCTCAACAAACTGCCTCCTTCCATCCAGGTAAGACCTGAACAAGCCAAGCAAGCCCTCAGAGAATCCGATAGCCCTCATCCTGTCAATAAGAACAGAATGATCTAGACAATCGAAGGCCTTAGATAGATCAGTATACACAACATCAACCTGTGAAGAGCGGTCGAGGGCGGACGAAATGAACTGTGTAACATCAACTAAATTTGTTACGGTCGATCTCCCCGGAATAAAGCCATGCTGAGAAATAGAGAGTCTGTTTTTGATGTGAAACAGTATTCGCCGAAATAGGCAGGCCTCGAAAATCTTACAGAAGACACATAGTATGGCAATCGGTCGATAGTTTGATGGATCACCACTATCCCCTGCCTTGAAGACAGGGAGAACACGTGACAGCTTCCAAATCGCGGGGAATGTTCCAGATCTAAGAATCAGTTTAAA
Source organism: Tillus elongatus (assembly GCA_964006375.1). NCBI lineage: Eukaryota > Metazoa > Arthropoda > Insecta > Coleoptera > Cleridae > Tillus > Tillus elongatus. The sequence continues at coordinate 87,362,939 of OZ023263.1, read as the reverse complement.
AATTTTCTTAAGTGGAGTCAAGAAAGCATACAAGCAGTCACGCACCAAGAAGCCAGGAACTAGATCAGGTCCACAGGACATGTTAGCCTTAATTCTCTTGGCAGCTGTAATAATTTCATCATCTGTAAAGTCATCAACAAAGAACACTGTGATGTCGCCCGAAGCCTGGCTGGCGGCTGAAGGTGATGAGGTGGAGGTGGAACCAGAACATCCCGCAAAATAAGAAGCAAAACTGTCCACTGCCTGTTGCGGGTTAGATGAATTTCCAATAGAAAAGTTTTGACGGCGCCGAGAAGAGCAGTTCCAGAACTTTTTGGGATTAGACCTAATCTCTCTTTCAACCCTCTGAAAGTAGTTTACTCGAGAAAGACAAATGTCCCCCTTAAGTTTTTGTCTCAGCTCCCTAAATCTATCCAGAAACTCCACATTTCCAGACTTCCTAAACTTACACCACAGTGAATATTTATATTTGATATTAACCTTTATTTCTTTAGAGAACCACGGGGGATACCTACTACATGTTTTTGGAGCAGTCATGGGAACATACAGATCAAATAAGTCGTAAATTCTGGAATAGAAAAAGTCTAGCATAGAATCAACATCCTGAAACCCATCCATGCCATCCCAGCACAAGCCGCCAAGCTCCGCATACAATCTGACAAAATCACATTTTCGAAAATTATATGATCTCTGCCTAGCGTTACCAACAGGGGAAGAGACCACTGAACCCTCGACCGGAACCTCTATAAACAAGGGGGGATGATGACCATCAGGAATCACGGGCGAATCAAGAGCCTCCCCCACCAAGCAAGTGTCTGTAAACAAAACCATGTCGAGAATCCTGTTGTTAATATTCACAACATGATTAAACTGTTCAAGGAGTAGTAGATTACAGAAATTCAGAAAAGCAGACACACGAGCGGAGGGGTTGTTCTGACGACAAGAAGCATATTCGGGCATGTTAAGATCACCAACTAGGAGTGTCTCACGACCATATATTATGCACAGGGATTCGAGAGCTTCAAATAAGAGGTAGTAGTCGTTAACTGGAGTATTGGGAGGTATGTAAACAACAAAAACATTAACATTAAGCGAGGCCCGATGATCCGAGACTCTGACTCCCACAATGTCAATCGCAGAAAGAGCATCCAGTACGCCACCGTCCCTCCGAATATCAAGGCGACGAGTAGCAAAAAAAAATATATATATATATATATATATATATATATATATATATATATATATATATATATATATATATATATATATATATATATATATATATATATATATATATATATATATACATATAAAAATTGAAACGCTGATACGTTTTCTAGGGGGCCCAGTCATTTGAAAAATAAATTTCAAAATTAAAAAGTCGGCGATCTTCTCATTGAATTGTGAATTCTACGAAAATTCACAAAAAATAGTTTTATTTTATTTCAACAACACACCACGGGGGCTCACAGCCTAAATACTATCGTACCGTGGGTGTTGACAAGGAGGAAAGAGGCAACTTGTTAATTCTGGACTTGAAGCTTTGGAGGTTCGGAGGAGAAGGAAAAACATGTGCCGGCAAGGAATTCTACAACTTGGAAGTCCTTGGGACAAAAGATCGGTCAAATAGCATAGATATTTTACACATCGAGCTGTTGACGTTTTGCAAATAATACTTTTATCAGCTTGTATTATTTTGATGTTTATCGTTAATAGTTTATCGTTGTTCGTTGTTTATTATTCTCTGTTTGTTTACTTAACGTTACGTTCTAGAGTTAATTTTACTGTTGAAGAGTTAGTAAACATAGTGTACGCTTTGGGAGAGGCTGATAAAAATGTCTACTGGCGCCCAGAATTTACAGAAAAAGTATTATTTAGCCCGACATAAAAAACCAAAGCGTTTGAGAACGTAAGAACACACCTTGAGGAAAATTGTAGCCTAAAATACAAAGCAAAATCTTATGAAAACCGTGATACAGTGAATGAAGACGCAGAATTCCAGGTTTTGTTAGTGATTAGTGATTGAAGAGAATCCGCAGATAAGTACAAGAAAAATCGAATCTGTTTAGGATATGAGCAGATCCTCAGTTAATAGGATAATTAAAAAACACATACCTCATCCCTATCATTTACGTCTTCATCAATTACTGGCAAAGATAAAGAAAGCAGAATCAATTTTTGTAATATTTTTTCCAGTATGATCGGAGAAATTCCAAACTGTTATAATATTGTTATATGGTTAGTGACGAAGCAACTTTTAATAATATCGATGTAATTAACAAACATAATATGCATTATTACGCTCGAAAGAATCGACTTTGTGTACATCAAGTGGATTTTCAGCATCAATGGTCCTTGAATTTGTGGGGAGGAAGCGATAAAGTTATCGAGGCATTCTTTTTTGAAGATTGACTTAAATGAGGAACACTACGGCAGATTTCTAGAGGTTCATTTACCAAATTTAATGGAAGATGTCGATCATGAAACACGTCAATTAATGTTTTTTCAGCAATATGGAGCTCAGTCCCAGTTTCAATGAAACTTAAGGCAATGTTTAAACCATTGGCTAGGAACCCAATGGATTGGCCAAGGAGATGACATTCAATTGCCAGCAAGATCTCCAGATCTAGCCCCATTAGATTTTTTTCCTCTGGGGATAGTATATCAAGAGTTCCCAACACCTGCGAAAGGCATGAAAAATCGTATACAAACAACTTTTAGAAGTATTACTGGGGCGGTGTTAAACAGGGTCAAAGAAAACTTTGCAACTTCGAGTTTGCATTCAGGAAACATTTTTGAACATATTTTATACATTTTATTAACATTTTGCAACTAATGTTTGATAATTCTGCATCTAATGTATCATTTCTTAAATGTCTTCATCCATTCAAATAAAATAAGAATTGTAGTATGCAGAAATCAAAATTTTGAACAGCTGTACCTCCTTTCGTATTCAATTTAACTTATCCAAATATGGTATCATAAGAAAGCTTATGAAATTCTGTATTCACCATACCAAAATATATAGGGTGTGGCATTTGTAAAAAGAGTATTTGAAAATTTAGCAGAAGATAAACACCCTGTATATTAAAAAATAAATTGTCATTATTAACGTGCTTAAACTGAATCGCCACTAAAAAAACATTTATTATGACAAAACCTGATATTATTATTTGACACCTGTTGATGAATGCAAATGTCTGAATTAGACCACTTTTTTACATTTAACTCCCTGTAGTTGGAGAACAGTTGAAAATAACTCAAAACAATATTGTATCAGTTTAATCAGCATCGACGTGGCTTTCCAAAAATGCCATAGTATATAGGGTGTTCCATTTAAAAAATGAAGTTTGGTGCAACACTTTGTATATTAACACCCTGTATAAATGGAAATAATTTTGAAATGTGCACTTGTGGAACATTTGTCATATCGAGAAAACTGAATTTTAAAATATAGCCTTAGTGAGGAGCTATCTTCCGTTCCCACACCGATGGGACACTATATGTATATATATATATATATATATATATATATATATATATATATATATATATATATATATATATATATATATATATATATATATATATATATATATATATATATATATATATATATGTGTTAACTACTATAAAAACACATTGATAAGAATACATTCTTTCATGTTTCTAAAAGCAGTAACTTTGCAAGTGACTATATGGGATAAAAAAAAGTGAAAAAGGCAAAAAAATAAAAATAAAAAAAATGCCCTCCCCGGCGGGGAATCGAACCCCGGTCTCCCGCGTGACAGGCGGGGATACTGACCACTATACTACCGAGGACTATATTTAAAGTGTTTTCCAGGTGGGTTTTACGGCAAGTAACGTGAATTTAAATAATAGTTTAAAATTTTTCTTACATACGCCGTCGTAAAAAAGTATATCTCTTAACAATCTTGTCTTCTTTTATCCAGTATACTTTAACATTAAAATATCTATTATAAAAACAATTGAAGACACATACCATTGAGAGTCATATAAAATAATATTTCTAACAGACCTAAAATATCACAGATAATTCAAAAAGTCTTGACGCAGCATGTGCGTCATGGTGGCGTATTTTCAGAAAAGTTAAATTACCGTAAGAAAATTGGTGCCATTTAGTTATAAACTTATTAAGTAAATAAGAACTATATACAGGCTTATAACCAAAATTGCCGTGGACAAAAAGCTATAAACAAAAAGACCATATAGGTATTATACTCATAGGAAATACTCTCAATTGCCATACGGAAGACTCCTTAAATTTATAAAAAGTCTGGACGCAGCAAGTGCGTTATGGTAGCAAATTTTCTTTAACATGTTTTTAAAAGCAAATGTCTTTCTTTGATGAAAGCAGGTATCAAACTTGGTTGCCTATATATAGTAGAAACAATGTACCATATTTCATCGAAATAACTTTATTTTGTTTGAAAATATATAAGCATTTAATAAAGTCTAGATGCAGTTATAAGTGTGTTATGGAAGTGAGTTTCCATAAAAATGTTTTTAATAGCAAATGCGAGCAGGTATCAATCTGATTACCGGTATAGCCTATATAAGGTATTTAGTAGAAACAAATGTACTATATATGTTATCAAAATTACTTATGCTTTGAAAATATACAAAAATTTTCCGAAAATAAACTTAAATGTTGGTTTCCTAACCAACAAAGCTTACGTTAATAGCAAATTGAGTTATTGAAATTTGAGGGCTTTAATGAAAATTCTCCACCAAAACGAACATACTGCGTCTAGATTTTTTTTCTTACAAACGCATCAATTTCGATAAAAAATGCAAAAATGTCTTAACGAATTTGTTCTACGAAAATTAGCTAAAACTTATAGACCGTTAAACCATAAACTTCACTAAACCTACAGAGAAAGCATCAACTTAACTAAACCGACAGCCAAAGCATCAGAGAAAAGGTCTATTTGAAATAATTTTTCTGTCAATATTGTAGTAAAATGAAGGGCAATGACGGTTGAATCTGAAACTTAAGGGTTCGCAGAACACTCTTCTTGCAACATTTTCTTTTCACAAACCGTGTTTCTTTCACGTTCTTTGCCTAAACATTGCCAATTTTGACGTTTCAAATTGCGAGTTTGACGATTAGAGAAAAACTCCAAAATTTGTTTCTTTAACTGCCCATAACTGCTTTGTCTTTAAAGATAAAGACCCAAATTTGGTACGGGGCTTACTCTTTATTATACAAACATGCATAGGTACCAAATTTGGTTGCCCTTACTTTGTTACTTCGGGAGATATGAATTTTTTTATAAAGAAAACACAAAATTTTCCGGGAAAGCTGTACATTAAGAAAATTGCAGCCATGTACTGTTAAATAATCTTAATCAAGTAAATGAAAACTCCAGACGCAGAAAATGGGTTATGGTAGCGATTTTTCATAAGAATTGATTTATATGTAAACCTATATAATATAATAGGGTGACTCGTTTTCGACCATTTAACGGGAATTCTTACTTTAAAATAATATAGGGTGACTACGCCAGTTAGCCGTACACATCCTATTTTCGGCCACTTCCACTTAAAAAATAAGTAAAACAGTAATCATAAAAATGCCTTTACCCCTTCACTGTCCAATCGGATTAGTTTTTCCGCAAAAAAAATTCACCTGGAAAACTTTTGCAATTTTAATGAAATCTGTAACAAAAATTTCCTTTAAAAGGAATACCTATATATATATATATATATATATATATATATATATATATATATATATATATATATATATATATATATATATATATATATATATATATATATATATATATATATATATATATATATATATATATATATATATATATATATATATATATATATATATATATATATATTGTGGCGGTGGTTCCGACCGCAGTGTTTTAGTCAACACTACCCTATGTGTCTCTTGACAGCTAAAACGTTGCGTTACGTTATTCGACAGCAAGCTGTCAAGAACTACTATATAAGAGACACCAGGGATCTCTCTCGCTCTCTCCTCGCTACTAACCGACACCGTGAAGATACGTCTCTCCACGCTCGGTCAGTTATCTGTTATGTGCTGTCTGTGATTGTTTTATAGTTAAATGTATAGTTTATTCAGTTAGTGAAATAATAAAGTATATTAAATGTTTACGTATGGATTTAATATCAACAAGTGCAATTAACATCCATATTGGTGACCCCGTGCCGCAAGCCGAAGATGCCCAGCCTGATGTTCCAGCCGACGTTGCCTAACTTCCACGCACGTGCTCATGCCTACAGAAAACTAATATCTAAACAGGTCAGTCTTTTCTAATTTAAAAATTATCTGATTTTTTTCACAATGGCCGAAGATTCTTCAAGCAGCAATATCATGGCAAGGGTTGCAATAAAATTACCTCCTATATGGAGACGTAACGTGAAAATCTGGCAAATGCAGGTTGACGCCCAGTTTGATATATCGCAGATCAGTTCTGAAAAGACAAAATTCAGTCATGTACTCGCTATACTCGATCCTGATGTCGCAGAGTCAATTTCAGATTTTTTAACCCAACCATTATCATCAACCCCCTATTCAGATCTAATGAAACGTCTTTTATTAGAATTTGAAGAGTCCGATAGTCGCAAACTAAATAAACTTTTAACAGAATTAGAATTAGGCGACAGAAAACCATCGCAACTTTTACGCGAAATGAAGTTTTTAGCCGGTAGTCAGATTGGAGAAAATTTCCTTAAAATTTTATTTCTACAACGTTTACCAGTCAACGTTCGTTCAATTTTGGCTTTGAGCAACGATTCTCTAGAAAATTTGTCGGTTACAGCAGACAAAATCGTGGAATTTTCCAGAGATAAATACAACGTGGCTGAAATTCAGTCACGCGAGCCCGACAAGCTAGCCAAATTAGAAGCGCAATTAGAGAAGCTAACAGCATCAGTCAACGAATTGCGAACGCGTTCCCGATCTACCTCCCGAGAAAGACCCAAGCTTTCTCGAAACTCCATAACCGCAAATTCCTCAACCTCCACGTGTTGGTATCATGAACGATTTGGCAACAAGGCCAAACGTTGCATCCAACCTTGCAATTTCAAAGCAAAACATGTGTCGGAAAACTAATAAGGCACTCCCTCCACGCGGCAGGAGACGAGAGCCACCTAACACGCCGCCTTTTTATTTTTGATAGACGCTCCAATATGAAATTTCTAATCGACTCTGGAGCGGATATTTCAGTTATTCCACCCACTCACGACCAACGGAAATTTCAATCGAAACGTACCTTGTATGCTGCAAACGGGACCCCTATTCATACCTATGGCGAACAACTATTAGATTTGGATCTAGGTTTACGCCGTAGGTTCTGCTGGCCCTTCACACTTGCCGATATCAAGCAACCAATTATAGGCGCTGATTTTCTAGCAGAGTTTGCTTTACTTGTAGATATGAAACATAGACGTTTAATCGATACAAAGACAAACCTCTCTAAGACCGGTGCTAACCCACCACCAGGATTTAATTCTAAAATTCATCTCGTAGACCCGACACACCAGTACTTCAAATTGCTACAACAATTTCCTGACCTGTTTAAGGAAACTTCTTCTAGCAACCTTCCAGAGGTTGAGTTCTTCCATACTATAAGTACGGAAGGACCACCTGTCACTGCAAAAGCTAGAAGATTGCCCCCGGAAAAGCTAGCTCAAGCAAAGCTAGAATTCCAGCACATGATGGACTTGGGAATTTGTAGACCCTCCAAAAGTCCATGGTCAAGCCCCCTCCACATGGTGCAAAAAAAGGATGGCTCATGGAGACCATGTGGGGATTACCGAGCACTAAACGCTAAAACAATCCCAGACAAATATCCCATTCCAAATTTGCAGGATTTTAATGCCCAGTTAGAAGGCAAACGTATTTTTTCAAAATTAGATATCATTCGCGCTTTCCATCACATCCCAGTAGCACCTCAAGATATTCCCAAAACAGCAGTCATAACTCCATTTGGGTTATTCGAATTTGTTAAAACCCCATTTGGCCTTCGTAATTCAGCACAAACATTTCAAAGATATTTACATTCAATTTTAAGACATCTTGACTTTGCCTACTCCTATCTTGACGATATTCTCGTTGCATCAGCCTCTGAAAAAGAACATCAAGAGCATCTAGCAAAACTTTTTCAGACACTTCAAGACAACGGCATCCGTATCAATTCATCTAAATGTGAATTCGGAGTGGCCGAAATTTCATTTTTAGGTTTTCGTGTAAATAAATCTGGATTATTTCCACTTCCTGAACGCATCAAAGCTATTACCGACCTACCTCTTCCCGATACCATTGAAAAACTCAGAAGATTTCTAGGTCTCATAAATTTCTACCGTCGTTCTCTTCCACGTGCTGCGGAAATTCAGCAACCACTATTCGACCTCTGCCAGAATCCCAAAAAACGCGACAAACGTAAAATCGAGTGGACTCCTCAGACTCGAGAAGCATTCGAACGTTTGAAAGAGGCACTAAAAAACGCTACACTAATAGCTCATCCGTCTTCTTCGCTACCACTGATTCTCCATGTCGATGCTTCTGATTATGCCGTAGGCGCTTCCCTCCAACAATTACGTGATCAAACACTAGAACCCCTAGGTTTCTACTCTAAAAAGCTTACTTCAGCCCAAAAATCTTACAGCACCTACGATCGCGAACTTCTAGCTGCTTATCAGGCAGTTAAATACTTTAGATATACCCTAGAAGGTCGCCATTTCACCATTTATACGGACCACAAACCTTTGACATACGCTTTTGAACAACGCGTCGATAAAGCATCTCCAAGGCAACTACGACATTTAGACTTCCTAGGTCAATTTACCACAGACATTCGCTACATACCAGGTCCTACAAACATTCCCGCAGACTATTGTTCTCGCATTGAAACAATTTCACTTTCTTCCACTGTGTCACTCCAAGAAATTGCGCAAGCTCAGTCATCTTGTGAGGAACTCAAACACCTTCTGCAGTCTAAATCTTCCTCATACAAATTTCAAAACATGCCTCTTGACAACGGAATGAATCTTATTTGCGATTCTTCTTCAAAGAAACTTCGCCCATTCATTCCGCTCAAATTTCGCCGAAAGATTTTCGATTCTATCCACAATTTATCTCACCCAGGCATATCAGCTTCAGTCGATCTGGTCCAGGATAGATTTTGTTGGCCCAAATTGAAACGCGATGTATCTCTTTGGTCTAAAACTTGCATTCCCTGCCAGAAAGTCAAGATATGGAGACACACTTCCAGTGCCATTGGACAATACACCCCAGCCATGAGAAGATTCTCGCATATAAATGTTGACATTGTGGGACCATTACCACTATCACAAGGTCAACGCTATCTGTTAACAATAATAGACAGATTTTCTCGATGGCCCGAAGCAATTCCATTGTCAGATATTACAGCAGAAACAGTAGCGAACACTATTTTATCATGCTGGATCTCTCGTTTCGGTGTTCCGCAATACATCACCACAGACAGAGGTAAACAATTCGATTGCCACCTTTTCACACACCTCACTAAAACACTAGGTGCAGACCACATCAAGACCACAGCTTACCACCCAGCAGCAAATGGTGTAATCGAGAGATGGCATAGAGTTCTGAAACAGGCCTTGAAAGCTCATATGGACGAAAACTGGGTCGCTAAATTGCCAATTGTGTTACTGGGACTCAGATCGTACATAATTCCAGAATATCGCTCAACACCCGCTGAAATAGTCTATGGAGAATCAATCAAACTTCCCACCGACTTTTTCAACAGCACACAAGCTCATGATGTTCCACCACTTATATCTCAGCTGAAAGAAGACATAAGGAAACTTCGACCAGTACCTTTTAAACACCATACTGCAAAAAAGGTATTTGTCCATCCTAAGCTTATGGAAGCTCCTTTTGTTTTTGTTCGCATTGATATTCCGCGAAAAACTCTCGAACCAGTTTATGACGGCCCCTTTGAAGTGTTATCCCGAACTGACAAAGTCTTCAAAATCAAGAAATCACACGGAGAAGAGACAATTTCTGTTGACCGTCTTAAACCCGCATTCATTCTTTGTGATAACGAACAGACAACTTTCCACCCTCAGAGACATCCTAGTGAAACTGAAAGTGACAGTGAAAGTCCAACACCTAGTGAAACTGAAAGTGACAGTGAAAGTCCAACACCCAGTGAAACTGAAAGTGACAGTGAAGTTCCCGTTCAAACTACACGCCATGGACGTAGAGTTCGATTTCCACGAAGATACTTGAACTAATAGCGTTGCCACTGAGAGGGGAGTATGTGGCGGTGGTTCCGACCGCAGTGTTTTAGTCAACACTACCCTATGTGTCTCTTGACAGCTAAAACGTTGCGTTACGTTATTCGACAGCAAGCTGTCAAGAACTACTATATAAGAGACACCAGGGATCTCTCTCGCTCTCTCCTCGCTACTAACCGACACCGTGAAGATACGTCCCTCCACGCTCGGTCAGTTATCTGTTATGTGCTGTCTGTGATTGTTTTATAGTTAAATGTATAGTTTATTCAGTTAGTGAAATAATAAAGTATATTAAATGTTTACGTATGGATTTAATATCAACAAGTGCAATTAACATCCATATATATATATATATATATATATATATATATATATATATATATATATATATATATATATATATATATATATATACCTAGTTACAAGATGAAGGTACCTGCTGAATTATAAACGTGGCAGGTTATTTCCCTTGTTAATCGTTTGGTTCATTTCGTTGTTATCAACCCAATTGAACCGGTTTAAAAAGAAAGTTGTTTTAGGAACAAATAATGTGTACCTCCAAAAAGCTTACTTACATTATTTTTATCTAATTTAGTGCCCATGCTGGTTTTGTAGAGGGCTTTACTATGTTTCAATTTATTGAGGTTTCTAGCTTAATGAGAAATTGACTTATCAGGAATTAAAATATTTCCATAAAAATTCCTTACCATAACGCATCCACATTTTTTTTTCAACACTTATTTCACTATTTGAGCTAACAATTTGTTGATGTAGACAATGATTTTCTTGCTACCATATCGCACTTGTTGCGTCTAGAGTAGCTTCCATTTGAGACTGGTAAAAAACGTCTATTTCAAATTGAATTTTTGAAAACATTTTTGGCAAATGAAATAAGGTAAGTGATAATTTAAATATGATTTTAAGAATTTTAGCAATCACAGGTCACGTCATATTTGTCCTCCAGAAGCCCTATCTGTTTCAGAATCTTCTTTTGAAAATTATATGTGACATTAATGTTTGTTACAACCCGTCACCCCACCAGGAATAATTAAGTGTCCTAAAAGTCAACGTCGGCACATACCCAAACTGGCACAAACGCTTTATTTCAAATAAATTGTTTGCAAGCATTTTACTGAAATGAAGAGAAGTAACTGTGGCGGCGGTTCCGACCGCAGTGTTTCCGTCAACACTACTCTGTGTTTCTCTTGACAGCTAAACGTTGCGTTACGTTATTCGACAGCAAGCTGTCAAGAACTACTATATAAGAGACACCAGGGATCTCTCTCTCTCTCTCTCTCTCTCCTCGCTACCAACCGATACAGTGAAGATACGTCTCTCCACGCTCGGTCAGTTATCTGTTATGTACTGTTGGATTGTTTTATATAGTTTATTCAGTTAGTGAAATAATAAAGTATATTAAATGTTTACGTATGGATTTAATATCAACAAGTGCAATTAACATCCATATTGGTGACCCCGTGCCGCAAGCCGAACATGCCCAGCCTGATGTTCCAGCCGACGTCGCCTAACGTCCACGCACGTGCTCATGCCTACAGAAAACGAATATCTAAACAGGTCAGTCTTTTCTAATTTAAAAATTATCTAATTTTTTTCACAATGGCCGAAGATTCTTCAAGCAGCAATATCATGGCAAGGGTTGCAATAAAATTACCTCCTATATGGAGACGTAACGTGAAAATCTGGCAAATGCAGGTTGACGCCCAGTTTGATATATCGCAGATCAGTTCTGAAAAGACAAAATTCAGTCATGTACTCGCTATACTCGATCCTGATGTCGCAGAGTCAATTTCAGATTTTTTAACCCAACCATTATCATCAACCCCCTATTCAGATCTAATGAAACGTCTTTTATTAGAATTTGAAGAGTCCGATAGTCGCAAACTAAATAAACTTTTAACAGAATTAGAATTAGGCGACAGAAAACCATCGCAACTTTTACGCGAAATGAAGTTTTTAGCCGGTAGTCAGATTGGAGAAAATTTCCTTAAAATTTTATTTCTGCAACGTTTACCAGTCAACGTTCGTTCAATTTTGGCTTTGAGCAACGATTCTCTAGAAAATTTGTCGGTTACAGCAGACAAAATCGTGGAAATTTCCGGAGATAAATACAACGTGGCTGAAATTCAGTCACGCGAGCCCGACAAGCTAGCCAAGTTAGAAGCGCAATTAGAGAAGCTAACAGCATCAGTCAACGAATTGCGAACGCGTTCCCGATCTACCTCCCGAGAAAGACCCAAGCTTTCTCGAAATTCCATAACCGCAAATTCCTCAACCTCCACGTGTTGGTATCATGAACGATTTGGCAACAAGGCCAAACGTTGCATCCAACCTTGCAATTTTCAAGCAAAACATGTGTCGGAAAACTAATAAGGCACTCCCTCCACGCGGCAGGAGACGAGAGCCACCTAACACGCCGCCTTTTTATTTTTGATAGACGCTCCAATATGAAATTTCTAATCGACTCTGGAGCGGATATTTCAGTTATTCCACCCACTCACGACCAACGCAAATTTCAATCGAAACGTACCTTGTATGCTGCAAACGGGACCCCTATTCATACCTATGGCGAACAATTATTAGATTTGGATCTAGGTTTACGCCGTAGGTTCTGCTGGCCCTTCACACTTGCCGATATCAAGCAACCAATTATAGGCGCTGATTTTCTAGCAGAGTTTGCTTTACTTGTGGATATGAAACATAAACGTTTAATCGATACAAAGACAAACCTCTCTAAGACTGGTGCTAACCCACCACCAGGAATTAATTCTAAAATTCATCTTGTAGACCCGACACACCAGTACTTCAAATTGCTACAACAATTTCCTGACCTTTTTAAGGAAACTTCTTCTAGCAACCTTCCAGAGGTTGAGTTCTTCCATACTATAAGTACGGAAGGACCACCTGTCACTGCAAAAGCTAGAAGATTGCCCCCAGAAAAGCTAGCTCAAGCAAAGCTAGAATTCCAGCACATGATGGACTTGGGAATTTGTAGACCCTCCAAAAGTCCATGGTCAAGCCCCCTCCACATGGTGCAAAAAAAGGATGGCTCATGGAGACCATGTGGGGATTACCGAGCACTAAACGCTAAAACAATCCCAGACAAATATCCCATTCCAAATTTGCAGGATTTTAATGCCCAGTTAGAAGGCAAACGTATTTTTTCAAAATTAGATATCATTCGCGCTTTCCATCACATCCCAGTAGCACCTCAAGATATTCCCAAAACAGCAGTCATAACTCCATTTGGGTTATTCGAATTTGTTAAAACCCCATTTGGCCTTCGTAATTCGGCACAAACATTTCAAAGATATTTACATTCAATTTTAAGACATCTTGACTTTGCCTACTCCTATCTTGACGATATTCTCGTTGCATCAGCCTCTGAAAAAGAACATCAAGAGCATCTAGCAAAACTTTTTCAGACACTTCAAGACAACGGCATCCGTATCAATTCATCTAAATGTGAATTCGGAGTGGCCGAAATTTCATTTTTAGGTTTTCGTGTAAATAAATCTGGATTATTTCCACTTCCTGAACGCATCAAAGCTATTACCGACCTACCTCTTCCCGATACCATTGAAAAACTCAGAAGATTTCTAGGTCTCATAAATTTCTACCGTCGTTCTCTTCCACGTGCTGCGGAAATTCAGCAACCACTATTCGACCTCTGCCAGAATCCCAAAAAACGCGACAAACGTAAAATCGAGTGGACTCCTCAGACTCGAGAAGCATTCGAACGTTTGAAAGAGGCACTAAAAAACGCTACACTAATAGCTCATCCGTCTTCTTCGCTACCACTGATTCTCCATGTCGATGCTTCTGATTATGCCGTAGGCGCTTCCCTCCAACAACTACGTGATCAAACACTAGAACCCCTAGGTTTCTACTCTAAAAAGCTTACTTCAGCCCAAAAATCTTACAGCACCTACGATCGCGAACTTCTAGCTGCTTATCAGGCAGTTAAATACTTTAGATATACCCTAGAAGGTCGCCATTTCACCATTTATACGGACCACAAACCTTTGACATACGCTTTTGAACAACGCGTCGATAAAGCATCTCCAAGGCAACTACGACATTTAGACTTCCTAGGTCAATTTACCACAGACATTCGCTACATACCAGGTCCTACAAACATTCCCGCAGACTATTGTTCTCGCATTGAAACAATTTCACTTTCTTCCACTGTGTCACTCCAAGAAATTGCGCAAGCTCAGTCATCTTGTGAGGAACTCAAACACCTTCTGCAGTCTAAATCTTCCTCATACAAATTTCAAAACATGCCTCTTGACAACAGATTGAATCTTATTTGCGATTCTTCTTCAAAGAAACTTCGCCCATTCATTCCGCTCAAATTTCGCCGAAAGATTTTCGATTCTATCCACAATTTATCTCACCCAGGCATATCAGTTTCAGTCGATCTGGTCCAGGATAGATTTTGTTGGCCCAAATTGAAACGCGATGTATCTCTTTGGTCTAAAACTTGCATTCCCTGCCAGAAAGTCAAGATATGGAGACACACTTCCAGTGCCATTGGACAATACACCCCAGCCATGAGAAGATTCTCGCATATAAATGTTGACATTGTGGGACCATTACCAGCATCACAAGGTCAACGCTATCTGTTAACAATAATAGACAGATTTTCTCGATGGCCCGAAGCAATTCCATTGTCAGATATTACAGCAGAAACAGTAGCGAACACTATTTTATCATGCTGGATCTCTCGTTTCGGTGTTCCGCAATACATCACCACAGACAGAGGTAAACAATTCGATTGCCACCTTTTCACACACCTCACTAAAACACTAGGTGCAGACCACATCAAGACCACAGCTTATCACCCAGCAGCAAATGGTGTAATCGAGAGATGGCATAGAGTTCTGAAACAGGCCTTGAAAGCTCATATGGACGAAAACTGGGTCGCTAAATTGCCAATTGTGTTACTAGGACTCAGATCGTACATAATTCCAGAATATCGCTCAACACCCGCTGAAATAGTATACGGAGAATCAATCAAACTTCCCACTGACTTTTTCAACAGCACACAAGCTCATGATGTTCCACCACTTATATCTCAGCTGAAAGAACACATAAGGAAACTTCGACCAGTACCTTTTAAACATCATACTGCAAAAAAGGTATTTGTCCATCCTAAGCTTATGGAAGCTCCTTTTGTTTTTGTTCGCATTGATATTCCGCGAAAAACTCTCGAACCAGTTTATGACGGCCCCTTTGAAGTGTTATCCCGAACTGACAAAGTCTTCAAAATCAAGAAATCACACGGAGAAGAGACAATTTCTGTTGACCGTCTTAAACCCGCATTCATTCTTTGTGATAACGAACAGACAACTTTCCAGCCTCAGAGACATCCTAGTGAAACTGACAGTGACAGTGAAAGTCCAACACCTAAAGAAACTGAAAGTGACAGTGAAAGTCCAACACCTAGTGAAACTGAAAGTGACAGTGAAGTTCCCGTTCCCGTTCAAACGACACGCCATGGACGTAGAGTTCGATTTCCACGAAGATACTTGAACTAATAGCGTTGCCACTGAGAGGGGAGTATGTGGCGGCGGTTCCGACCGCAGTGTTTCCGTCAACACTACTCTGTGTTTCTCTTGACAGCTAAACGTTGCGTTACGTTATTCGACAGCAAGCTGTCAAGAACTACTATATAAGAGACACCAGGGATCTCTCTCTCTCTCTCTCTCCTCGCTACCAACCGATACAGTGAAGATACGTCTCTCCACGCTCGGTCAGTTATCTGTTATGTACTGTTGGATTGTTTTATATAGTTTATTCAGTTAGTGAAATAATAAAGTATATTAAATGTTTACGTATGGATTTAATATCAACAAGTGCAATTAACATCCATATTGTGCAATTAACATCCATAGTAACTATTGAAACAGAAACATAAGACCTTGTAAAGCAGATTTCTTGCCACACTTGTTCTTTACGAATATCTGCTCCAGAATCTTTGTTAAAAAATCGCCAGTTTTGACATTTAATTGTTACAAAGCATACATTTGCTACCGACTCGTTTTGACCTTGTAATATGTTGTTTATGAAAAGGTTAAATGCAGTAAGTGCGTTATGATAGCAACTTTATTTCTCCAATAAGAGTATTTTTCTATTATCATAGTGGCTTTTCGTATGTGCATTGTTTCTATTGAGGCCACATGTATACCAAATTTTATATTTTCGGAGATATAATTTTCTCGGAGAAAAACTAGATTTTTTTCCCAGAAACTGCCTCGATTGAGCCTGATTAAAAAACTAAGAACTTTACAAAGGAAACATACTTGCCAAGTTTTACCAAATCAGTTAATTATTTAACTTATCGCTCAAAAACATACATAGTCTCACCATAGTGACAGTTCTATTAGTTAATTTTTTTAATGAAAATTAAATACAAACTGTGGAAAATGTTGAAATGCAGCGCTCCATTAACGTCGAAACATTTTTCCATGTGCGAAGCCTTGTCTCTGTAACTGCTCTTAGGATACTACTTGGTGGTATGGACTGAAACGATTTTTTTCTTGGCAACCCTCCTTTGTCGTCGAAGGTTTATTTTTTATAACTAATATAAAAAATCCATAAAGGTTAAATATGAAGATCTTGTGGCCAACTGAATGGACCTTTGTTGGCGATCCACTGGTCCGCAAAATGCATTTCCATGAAATTTTCACAAAACTACCCTCATGGGGTGCTCTATCATGTTTATACCAAAATTACTGCACCTCTTGGCCTGGCGAAGTGTTGAGATATAGGTTTCTAAACTTATTGAAGGTGACAGAAGCAATAAAGTCTCTAAAATATATCAGCCTTTTAACATTAACTCTGCAAAATGCCATCTTTGGCTTGATCATGCGATATTTCAGAACACGAGATGGTGACATGTTTCTATCTTCTACTGCTGTCCTTATGGCAGAGGTAGTAAAGCTGATTACGTGCCTAGGAATTGTTTATATACAAGCAGGTGGTGTCACAAAACTGATGCAGGTACTCGACAAAACCATAGTTAAAGAGCCAATAGATACACTGAAAGTTTGTGTACCATCGAGAGTTTATTTGGTACAGAACAATCTGCGGTATGTGTCTGCATCTTATCTAGATGCTGCTACATATCAGCTAACCTACCAATTGAAAATACTCACAACAGCAATATTTGCCGTAGCTATATTAAGAAAAGAACTCCTTAAGACACAATGGATCTCTTAAGGAACGTTAGTCATAGGTGTAGTGTCCGCAAATATCATACAACCGATCCTAAGTTGAAATTGACATTTGCCATATAAAGCCCATTTAATGTCAAATGTCAATTTCAACTTACACCATGAAAAGAAGGGTAATTTTCAGAGACACATAAACAGTTAAGGGGGTGCACTAACTATGTGAAAATGAATTAGAATAGTGGAATACACCATTCTTTAGCTTGATATAAAACTAAAGACCCGCGAAAATGTGTAAAATATGACAAAAACATGCCGCAAAAGTGAGAACAACTTACGTTTTTCCTAAAAAAAATTCAAAGTAACTCCAAAAGTTGACTTCTGCCCCCATTTTTATTGTGATTTTCGTCATCTACACCCTAAAACACGTCTATATACAAAATTTTATAAAAATTGAACACGCGCCCCGAAAGTAAACTTTTACTATTTGCAGTTTACCTCGTGGAGAGTTTTAATTTTTTTTCAGAAACATTCTTACTTAGAACCCTCCCTGGATGCACAGACCACAAGAAAATGTTCTTGCAAACAACGCCCAAAAAAGTTACTGAGCCAGGAGTGCACCCACTTATCTCCTGTAGTCAACAGCAAGTTTTATTCCGGTAAAATCAATTTACTAACTTACTGCTTGAAAACAGTGATAAGTGGCTATAGTGGGTGTAGATGTATGTGTATCCATGTATGTGTATCCAAACAAAGAAGAAAACGTAGATAGTTTAGTCCTTTGACTATATAATAGGTAGATTGTCAAAGGTTTAGTCTTTAAAAATGAATTGACATGGACGTGACATACTGGACAAGGACATTTGACATTATTGACATTCTCTACTGATAAGAGTGACAGATTAATGTTGATTATACTTATCTAAAAAAAATATTAAAAAACATGTTTTTTCTCTAATATTAAACAATTTTAGAGTTTACGACTTTACTTGTGTAGTTTATAAATCAAACTCATGGTTCAATACAGATTTTACATTTAAACATTTCCTGGCTGGTAATGGATGACCATGTAGAACCTAAAGAGGAACAAGAACTAGAGGAGATTGTTGAGGTTGAACCTGAGATAGTTTATTTTACTGACGATGTAGAAACAAATGTGACTTTTGCTGACCAACAAGAAAGTGAAAATGGTGACGGTGTTCAGTCTAACTCTAATGATGAAGAAATCATGCCAGTTATGCCTTTCGACTTATCTTCATCATACATTTATCTTATCGGTGTAAGTGTGTTTGGTGAATTTAGTAATTTTCTTTTAGAACATTACCTTTCAGTTTGGTTATTTTAAGCAGATACTGCTATATTGGATGCTATTATGTTGTATAAACTGTTTAAATGTTCCTAAGGTTAAAGAAAGTGTTACTACCGACTACACTGCCTGGGATCATGAGTGTACAATATATAAGCAGAAACTACAGCCTAGTTAAGCAGACATACTTTGCATATGATAGCAATCCATTTGTTTTCTTCTGCTCCTTTTATCTTCTATCACTGATGAGCATCCCCCTTTTGCCCGCTTAACAAAAAAGTAATTTAACTTACTCTATCAAAACGTCAGGGTTCCCAGGACCCGAACTAATGGTGTTGACTACTTTTTGTTTGCTCACAGGCACTCCATCTTGACTTTTTTGTTTCCACAAGAGACTTGGCTGGATAGTGATATTTATAGTAGCACACTGCTTCATGATCAATATCTTGTCTACAGATAAGGTAGGGATTTTTCGTCCTCTTACAAGACTAGGGGCGGTGCTGTTCTGCCTGCTATACTCACATTCTTGTCTTGCTACTCATTCCTTTGGTATTCAGGATGACTGTGGTTGGTTCAATACTCTTTCCAATATTCAAATTGTGGAGGTCAGAGCCCCGGATCCACATACTTTTTTTTTAGTGTTTTTGTGATTTATGTATGTCCAAAATTATTTGTTATCTACTCTTTCTGAATAATTTAATCATGTTGGGAATATTAACAGTATAATTCTTGACATGGTTGTGTTTGCAGGCACCTGCTTAATTGAGGATGCTCTTGATTCACCCATGATTCTTGATGATCATCCCCCCTTAATCCTAGAGTTTTAGGTTAATGGTTTAGCAGTTTCATTCCCTGTTCGTAACACCTGGCAGAGATCATATAATTTCAAAAATTGCAATTGTATTCATAGCTTGGCAGCTTGTGCTGGGATAGTATGGGTGAGCTTCAAGATGTTGATTCTATGCTAAACTCTTTCTATTCCAGAATTTATGATTTATTTGACCTGTATGTTCCTAAGACTGCTTGAAATGCATGTAATTGGTATCCTTCTTAGTTTTCTAAAGAAATAAAGGTCAATGTCAAATATAAATATTCGTTGTGGTGTAAGTTCAAAAAATTTGAAGATGTAGAGATTCTGGATAAATTTAGGGAGGGCTAGGGCAAAAACTTGAGTGAGATATTCATCTTTCTCAAGTGAACTACTTCCAGAAGGTTGAAAGAGAAGTTAGGTCTAAGCCCAAAAAGTTCTAGAACTGTTTTTCTAGTCTGTGTCAAAATGTTTCTATAAATAATTTATCTAACCAACAGCAGGCAGTTGATACCTTTCCTTCTTATTTTTCACAATGTTCTGGCCCCACCTCTATCTCTTCACCTATAGATCAAAACTTAGTTTCTAGTGACATCACAGTTATTTTTATTGATGACTTTCCAGATGATGAAATCATTGCAGTTACTAAGAGAATTAAAGCTAACATGCCTTGTGAGCCTGATCTAGTTCCTTGCTGCTTGGTGAGAAACAGCTTATATGCTTTCTTGAGAACATTTTTTAAATTAAATCTCAGATCTAGTACCTTCCTTACAATTGGAAAGCTGTCACGAGTTTTTCCAGTCTTCAAGGCAGGGGGATAATAGTGATCCATCAATCTATCAATCAATAGCCATACTGTGTGTCTTCTGCATGATTTTCAAGGCCTGCCTTTTTCAGTGAATATTGTTTCACATTAAGAACAGACTTCATTTCTCAGCATGGTTTTATTCCGGGGATCAACTATGAAGAATTTCGTTGACATTACATAGTTCATTGCATATACTCTCCACTGCTCTTCTCAGGTTGATGAGTATACTCTATCTAAGACCTTTGCGACTTATCTGATTCTCTGAGAGCTTATTTGGTCCGTTCAGATCCTACCTGAACGGAAGGAGGCAATTTGTTGAAGTCAGAGGCTTTAAATATAACATCTATAACATAACTTTGGGACTGCCACAGGGTACATTACTGTGTCCACTACTATTTAATATATTTATCAACCTTGTTAAACATGTTTTACATGTTCCTTTTTTAATGTATGTAGATGGCATTAAAAATTTTGTAAGTGTTTCGGGTGTTGATGACTATCCGCAGCAACAGGAGATTCTTGAGGCCTTTGATGAATGGTGCTGTCGGAGAACTATTACTATGAATGTTTCTAAGTGTTGTGTGCTGTCCTTCACTTAAAATAAGCAGCCAGTTACTTTTAGTTACAATTAAAGAGGGCTTGGACTTCCGTTCCAGGGCAGTTAGGGTTCTTGGAATTGTTTTTGATGGAACTCTGTCTTTTAAACCACACCATGAACAGACTGTTAGTTCTGTTTACAAAATTCTTGGGTTTCTAATAAGAAACAAAAATTTTTGCTGACTGACATCATTTTCTCCTCTTTTGTCTGTTAGAATATGGCTTGGTTGTGTGAGCTCCTGGTTAGAAGATTCATGTGACAAACCTTGAATCAGTACAAATAATTTTTTTTTTCCTTTCTCAGTTGTCAGAGAAGAGGGTTGATGTCCTTCTATGGGTTTTCCACAGAAAAGTTTACTTCTTCATTTTAACTTGCAGAATCTGGAGATGCACAGGTAGTGCAGTTTTGCTATATTGTTATATAAATTGATGGATTCTGTGTTTGATTACCCAAACCTTCTTCAGTAGCTTAATTTTAATATACCATGTGTTGCTGCACTTTTTCCAGGTACATTCCATATCCCCATAGCTCGTACACGATTGCTGCCATCATCTCCAATTTACCAGATGTGCAATGATTACCCTGTACTGCAAGACAACCTTGATATCTTCTCACGTAATATATCATAGATGAGAATATTTTTTATAACAATGTAACTAGTGGATCTATCCTCTTTTTTTTACTTTAACTTTGGTCTATTTCCCCGACTGTGGCCAATCACCGACGCCAGGGAGCAGTTTCACATCACTATCCTGGAAATGTTACCAAACCCTGCTTTTCTATAAGGAGAGTAGGGATCTTTAACGTGCCCAACATCGTACGGACAGGGGACCGACGGCCTCACGCCCCACCCGAAAGGCGGAACATGCAGACATTCAACTTGCTTAAATACAATGCCACAACCTCGGTTGATGTAAATGTTACAGCATGTACTGAAAAAGTGAAAGGAGAACCCTGGGATGGAACCCAGTACCCTTTGGTTCAGAGGCACACGTTCCTTACACTGAACCACCGAGGCTCTGATCTATCCTTTGTATAATTTGTTTAATTATTGTTTGTTGTTATTTCCTTTTATGTATCATCCCATTCTTAGAACCATCGAGGCTCTGATCTGTTCTTTGTAAGTTTGTTTAATTATTGTTTGTTCTTATTTCCTTTTGCGTATCATCCCATTCTTACTTTGGCTTTCAACCTGTTGGATGGTGTAAATAATAACTATTTTTATGTTGATTAAAAAATAAATCTTAACCAATCATGTTTTAGGATACCGATGTAGAGATTGAGGATTGTGAGGCTGACAGCAATGATGAAATTTCTTATGAAAATGAAGACGAAGATGAAAATCTGGGAGAAATAATTGTTGATAGTTCACTTGTAAATGATACTCCACATTGTGATATATGCCAGCAATGTTTTCATGACACCAAAGATTTAAAGTTACATTATGAAAACTTCCATGTCACTCTAAAGAAGGCAGCATATTGTTGTCATATATGTAATAAGACTTTCAGTACAAGTGCATTACTCCAAGCACATGATCAGAATCCGTGTGCAGATAAGAAAAAAATCAAATGTAAGGAGTGCGGAGCTGAATTTCCGACTACATATTTGTTTTCTCACCATTTCAAAATTGAACATGAGAAAAAACTTGTTTGTGTGCTGTGCCAGAAGGTGCATACAAGTGAAGCTGCATTAATGCAGCATCTACAGCTTCATGATCAATCTAAATATGTATGTGACAAGTGCAATGTTAAGTGTGAAACTATATATGAATTAATTTCACACAGTAAATCACATAAGAAGCAAACTCTTTTATATGCTTGCAATAAATGTGATGCAGCATTTTCTGCGGTACCTGAATTAGCATTTCATATTAGGCAAGCGCATGGGAAGAACAAAAAAATTGAAAATTCCATGTAAATATGTTAGTGTACTTGGCAATGTAGCTGTTGTGGTCTTAGTCTGGTCTGATCTCTATAATTTAAAAGAAAATCACTTTTATACATAACAAAGGCAGTATTTAAAATGAGGTTGTAACAAAGGCATTTTTTATTTTATTTTGGTAAACATTATTTTTTTAAATTGTATTATACAGGATGTCAGTTTTTATTCCCGTAAACCTCAAGATTGATACTACAAGAATGTGCGGATATTTGCGCGCGTCCCGAAGCGTCAGTCGGCTGTTTGAATTTCACACAGCGTTGCCACGTCCTATTCCGGAATCATCCACATGACCTTGCACTAATAAGAGCAGCAGCTATGGTGGCGCACCGGTAACTATGCCTCTGAAGCCAAAGGTTGCAGCTTCATATCCCAGTACATCCAGTCTGAGGCATCGTCTTTGAGTAAGTTTAAGGTAAACGTTGAATATAGGGTACAGACAAACTGCGCATATCTCAAATTACGTCACATCACGTAAAATGTTACACAGTGTTGCCGGATGTAAAAATTTAACTCTAAATTACAATAAAAAACGTAATGTTATTGTTTCGAATTAAACTCAATGAAAATTAATTATTGAAATAAAAAGTAGATGAAATTATCGCTAAGTAATAATAATATTTACTGTTAGACCGGATATTGTTGATGTAATGATACTAAAAAATGTCCCAAGATGTTGTTTTTGGATTTGTTCCTCCAAATGAACTCGCAAAGGTAAGAGGGAAATAGGCTTTCGGATGTTCCGAATTGTCTCTTTAATTTTCTCTTTGCCCTCATCCATAAATTTTCTATGGTTTGGGTGTGCACATCTCTGTTTTCGGGGTCCACAAAGTTGTCTTCATGAATGATTACTTTATGCTCGTAGAGCCCTCCTCCTATCTGATTTATTGTTCTGGACGCCGGCCATCCGTCAGATACAACGATTGTACTGGGAAGTATAAACCTAAAGATAAATAAGGCTGTTAGAGGAAAACATGAGAAACATCCAAGATGACCAAGTTTAAAAGATTTCATGAAAATAACCTTTAAAAAAATGTCTTATCAACTCATGCTTCATCATGCAAACTATTCATGTCAAACCTTATAATGTAACAATCTACCTTTCAATAATAGAAAGTAATGTGTCCACGTTTCTCCCATCTACTTCTACTACGAAACATTTTTCTCGCTCAATATATCCAAAAACCCAATGTCCATTTCGTATCATCCACCTATGTTTCCTACGAAAGAAAGAGGACTCGTCAATTTCTACAGTCTTGGATGTTCCGTCTTCATTGAGTCCCCCTATCACTTGTGGCTGGTCCACAAGGTCTATTTCACAGATTTCCCTGCAAAAACTACACCAGTCAACCACCGTTCGTGAAGAATTCTCTGAGGAAACAAAAAGGCATGCTTTTTCAATTATATTAACTTCTGGGAAGTCTTTGCACCAACAATATACAATAGTAACAAACTGCTCCAGTGACAGTTTGCTTTGCGAAAAGAAAGAGCCATCTCTAACACTAGAAACCAAACTGCATCTGCTACACCGCCAACGATATTTGTCCTGCGAATCTCTTGGCGTGAGAGACATAAAAATGTTACATGTCACACATAACCGGCAGTTCCTTATCAATTTTTTCATTGCTAGCCATATTAAGATGTTCAAAGGGCTAGAAAAGTTCTTAATTATGTTTCTTAAATTTTGCGATTCACTCAGAATGTCTTCAGCGGCCATTATCTGAGTGACCTTAACAATTTCTTTTGGGGCAGCCATGTTAACGGAAATGGGAGTTTAGATAACTGAGACTTACTAATGATGAAAATAACACTAATATGCAACAAATACAACGTTAACAAAATACCAACAAAATAAACTTCCACTAAGTTCGAACAAATTAGCTACATTAATCAAACACTTACAACATATAGTTACTGTCTTAGACCACAAACTACTAACACATTAACTACAATAACCTAAGATTTGCGGCTGGCGATAATTTTGTACTCGGGCGTCCGTAAACCCAGCGTAGGTGGAAGCCCGAGATTAAATGTTAAATTGGTATCACTATACACAAGTTAATCTAACAATATAGATCGAGCATACACTGGAAAGAGACATGCAATAAATTAAAACAATTTAAAAAACAGCTGCACTATATCAAATTAACGTTTAATAAGCGACAGAAATGTATGCGACGATCAAGAAACAGAAATACTTTAAACTAAATAAATGTGGCAACCATGCAGGCAATTTTTGTGTTGACATTCCAATTTCGCAAATGTCAAAATTCTCTACCCTATATTCAACGTTTACCAAGTTTAATATTGTTTGGTAGTGGGCGCAATGACGCCGGTGCAATGTTTGACATGTTAAATATCTGTATGCTCGTTATAGAATGGAAGGGATCAGGTAAAATGTACGAAATGGTAAGATGGAACTGCTGGCGTCGCTGATTGGCCATAGTCGTGGAAACAGGCCGACATTAAAATACAAATACAAACAAATCAATAAAAACATCATAGAATAAGGGTCATGTTTCAAAGTACACAAATCCTATTATATTATATATTCGTGAAGTGTTATGCTGCAAAGTACAACAGTATTTTACTCAGTGAATAAAAATTATTTTAAGTGATTTAATATAATTATTTATTCTGGAATAGGATGTGGCATCACTGTGTGACATTTCAAACAGCTGAACGGAGCTTCGGGACATGCCCAAAAATGCGCAAAATCTGGTCGTATCAATCTTGAGGATTACCTTAATTCCCTCACAACAGGTAGCTCCATTATTATTAGAGTTTGAGAGATGGCTAAATTAGCAGAGTTGGTCAGTTTTTTAACCTCAATCTCAATCCAAATCTGGTTTTAAATCTGTACAACTGAAAATATCTGATTTATTCAAAGAATACCTAATTTTGTGGCTAGCTCTATTTTTCGAAAGCTTTCGTATTTCATTATGAACACCATAAGTTTTTCAATATTTTGATGTCTACTACTGCTTTTTACACTTTTTTTTTCAAATTAATGGATCAGTTTTTTTAAATTTTTCAGTACAAACATATTTTTTGTGAAAAATGGATTTACCTGGTTTTACATCTAGTCAACTCACATATACATTGTATTAATTATATACATTGTAAATAGTAAAATTAAATAAGTCAATCTGTTTTTCTTTTTTAGTGAATTAAAAAAAAAACACTAATGAGGAGATCCCGACTTCTGAATTTTGAAAAAATTCCTTCAAATGAGCACTAATTAGGCCCCCGAGAATACATATCCGGGGTCAGTTAAAATTTTTATATGTTTATATGTATATATATATATATATATATATATATATATATATATATATATATATATATATATATATATGTATGTATGTATCTATGTATGTATGTATGTATGTATCACACCGATAACTCAAAAAATAATGGGCCGATTTTGATCAAATCGTTAGCCAGGAAAATCTGCTCAGTTGAAATAGAATAAACAATGATTTGTTTTAATTAGACAGACGGATTCCTCCGGTCAGTATCACTTCTGAGCTTTCCTTAAAGGTATGGAATTTCGACCACGAAATTATAATGCATGTTTGTAAAAAAATAAATTCGGGACTCAGCAAGTGCGTTGAATAGCTCTATTTGCTATTAACCTATAAGGTTCGTTGGCAAGGAAACTAGTTTTTTCAGGAACATTTTAAGTTTATTTTCGAAAAATTTGTGTACATTTTCAAACAGTAAAGTTATTTTCATGAAATGTGGTACATTGTTTCTACTATACATTTATACTGGTTACCAAATTTGATGTCAGCTTTCTTAAAAAAAACATATTTGCTATTTAAAACATTTAAATGAAAATTCACTGTCATAACGCACTTGCTGCGTCCAGAGTTTTTTAGAAATTAACCTTGTATAAGCAGCTTGCAGATTATCCCATGGTCAGTTTTAGGTAAACTGGCCGGTGTTAGATAAAGTTGATATGCTGTTACTATTTTCATTTTGTGGTCTCTTCTCTTTGCAGAGTTATTTACATTTCACAGTTTTTCAATATTTGCTTAATACTGTTCTGCACTTTCTCGTTGGTTCAATGGCGGATTTAGATCTAAATCATGGGGGGGGGGGGGGTTACCTAAGTATATATATATATATATATATATATATATATATATATATATATATATATATATATATATATATATATATATATATATATATATATATATATATATATATTGGAATATTGCAGTACTTTTAAATATACACTTTATTTGTTTGCTGTACATTTGTGATTTCTTATTGGTGTTTGCGTGGACTGCGGTTCATCATCAGCACACTACTGACTGTTATCGCTCCTGTGTGGTCTACGTCTGAGATTGTACGTGGCGCCTGCGCCGTAAGCTTCTATTGGTAGGTTTACTGTTCTCTGATTGGTTGTGCCTTCGGACTGTGTCGTGTGTATCAGTCTCCTGTCTTGATCACTGTGGTTTGATAATTTGTCTATTTGTATGGCCTTTATTAAGTTTTGTTTAAATGTTTGTACTTGGATTTGTTCAGGCATGAATTGTTTCTTATTGTTTGTTTGCTGAATGTAGTATTGTTCCCAGATTTCCATTTTTTTTTGTGGTCTTTAACATGTTTCATTAGTTGTAATTGGGTGATGTCTGGTTTTTAGTGTTTTGTTTGTAAACATTGAAACAAAACTGGGGGGTGTGATTACCTCTTTACCCCCCTAAAACCGCACTTGCATTGGTTTGACAGTATCTATGATCGCAGTATAGAAAGCAATCGTTTTCTATGCAGTGCTATGCTCACAGCATAACAAAACCATAGGGAATTTGCAGAACTTTTCTTATGTTTTTTATCTTATTGTAAACAATAAAAGGAACATTTTGATATATCACAAGTGCGTAATAGCGATCGCTTAACTTTAGAAAATAAATATCTGAAAGTTAATACATGCAAGTTTGAAACGTGAGCGCATGCAGATACGTCACTTGGTCCAAAACAAAGGGCTACCTGTCAAATGGTATGCCAAATGTAGAGGATAAACAATAACTGTTATCGGTTTGTATGTTCGTATGTAAAACTGCTTATTTTACATTTTTCTTGACTATTTCGTTAATTTAATAATAACACCGATTTTCAATGAAAAAACGTGCATATCTAACCTTGCTTCTGCGTGACCGGTTGGAGCATCTGAAGTCACAACAATATCCGGAGCATTTATGGTCAAGTGATAATATTTAAAATAGTAAAGAGTTTCAAACACATAAGAGCTTTAAAATCAAATATTTCTTATTTGTTTTTGATTATTGATGTTTATTATAATGTTAACGTGTGAAAAAATATAAATGGATGTGAATTAAATTTTATGCTATCCCTATCATGCCGTACTATGGGCATCACTATTGCTGATTCAATTTCGGTAGGCAGTTTTCGCTTTCTCTACATTTTTGCAGCAGTGGTCTTTCTTGGTGAAGGGAGAAGCAGGGAGGGATCCTTTTTGTGAACCACAAGAGAAATGTGCTTCCAGTGCTCAAGAAAGTTACAGGACCTGGGGTGAATAAGGGTGTTCTGCAATGAAGAACGTTATCTGCTAGCTTTTTCACTTCGGCCGACCGGTGGTCTTTCTTTTTTCTTAAAGAAGCGAGAAGGGAGGGGAGGGGGTTTCTTTCCTATAAATCGCAAGGAAAATGTGATTTTTAGCCCACGAGAAAGTTCGGGATGTAGAGCGAATATAATAGAAGTGCTGTGTGGGAAAGGAGATATAAATGCAAAATGTAAAAAAATCAGTTTAAAGAAGTCCAGTTAAGCCAATTCTTTTCGCATTTATATTCCATTTCAATCTTCTTTACCACTCGGCATCGCTATTCATACCCCGTAACTTCCTTATGGGTTCAAACCAAAACACTCTCGTGGTTTATGTATCAAGGTATACTCGCCTGGAAAACCGGGAAAAGTCAGGGAATTTGTAGAAGGAAAAATGTTGTCAGGGAAATTTGGAGAAAATTGACTAAGAATTAGGGAATTTGTGTCTGTGTCAAGGAAAAAGTATTTGTTTCCTTTTTATGATAAATAGTTGAAACACAATGATACGTGCATATTTGAGAAAGTAGCGTTTTTTGTTTATTTGTAAGGCAAATGTGTATGTTTCATAAATGTAATTATGGGGAAGTGTGTTTTCCGCCATGAGGCGAAAGCCTACTGTATTCTGTAGTAGTGTGTCACAGATTTTGGGGATAGATTGTAGAAGATTAAAGTCAGGGAAATAGGTTTTGGCATGTCAGGGAAACGTCGGTGAAAATTCATATGCTGTTTTTAGTGGGAACCCTGTGTATATAGGAGGGGTTATAAACATGTTTTGAACAAAAATTTCTTAAAGCTGACTGTGGGATAATCTGCAAAATTATAAAACCAAATCAACGGAAAATTAATAACAAAACTGGTTGAAATTATTATGTGGGAAAGCGAAATTTGTTAACAAAATGATCAGCTGGTTTAAAATAATGGTAGACTGTCACAAAAGAAAAAAGCAAGATCGAGTAAAATTCAAAAAGTCACATTAAATAAAATTGTTTTGACCTTGTGATTATTTTGAGGTTTTGACAATATTATGTTAATACAAATACAATCATGGCTTCTTTGTATATTGTATAATTTTGAATACTAAATGAGTAGGAGTATAACACCAAGAAATTAACCATTAAATGGTGCTAAAACTTTCACATAATAAATGCTAAAAGAAAGTCCAGAGTAAAATAATACAATTTTGTTACAACCCTATATTAAATATGAACATGAATTTTCATTTTAGGTCTTCAACTTTTGGTGATACAAACCCCATCGCTTTTAATGTGGTTCGTGTTTACTTTTTATACATGATTTGGTTATGTTTTGAATGCATGAAATAGTCAATGTTGCATCTTTATGTATAACTAATTGTTAGTGACTGTAAAATTAATTTTTGGTAGGTCTAATGTAAAGTAACAAAAATGAAAAGTTCCTATTACATTTTAATTATATAAGTATGTAGGTACTAAGTTGATATGCTTTCCATGCATGCAGATGCAAAATTTATCTGAGATCATTTAGTGTTATGTTGAGTGCCACCATATTTACAACTACCGAGTTAATATCTAGATGTGTGTATCTCAAATCTATGCCATTCATTAATTGTTGTTGTCATTTCTTGGTGAGATTGTTCCATACTAAATACAGATCTAGAAACTTCTCTGGCTCCACAAGTACCTGTTTACTTCTCCAAATCCGGTTTAGCCTTTTACAGCATCATATAAAAATATCAATTTTCTTCTGCTTGATGATGCCATAAGGCGAAACCTGTTGCAGAGCAGAAAACAAACACTTGGTAAGCCAGCGGAGAAGTACATCTGTATCCTGTACCATTCATCATATGATCTCTAAACCTTATTGTTGTAACAGTGAGGTGTATCCTAACCAAATTTACAGAGTAAGAGACTGAGGTTGGACACTTATGGTTGGAAACTGAAACAAAAAGCAAAATCACCCCAAAAACCACAAAATAATAACAGAACTATGCGCTAGATACATATGTCGACAACAAAGTTTTATTCATCAGTATATGTCGCTAAATTCAAGTTAAACTTGAAGCTAGTAATGAAGAAAACTTCTTGTCGAAATATGTATTTAGCGCATAACTATGTTACTATTTTGTGTTTTTTTTTTTGGGTGATTCTTCTTTTTGTTTCAATTTACAGAGTAATAAGTTTCAGGTGACATTATAATCATTGCAGTGTAAAGGCGATGTTACGTTGTCGTAGGAACCATGACCCTCTAGCTTGAACAGCACTTTTTATTTCATTGTAGCTTCTACACTTTATCAACTGGGCTAGGTTTTTCAGAAGTTTTCCCCTCACTCTATCTCTTCCCTTTCTACTAGTATGTGTCCTTCAAATAATGTTAAAGTTATTATGTCTCTGAATACAATGAATACATTTTGCCCTCCTCCTCTCAATGTCTCAGCTAGCATCTTTCTTCTCTTACCTCTTCTAGCACATTATTTTTTCTTTGTCTTTCTATTGATGTACTTTGACTTAGCCATTTTTCTGCACTTCAACATTTAAAAAACTTGTAATCTCTCCATGTACTGCTTATTCAAAGTCCAGCTTTCCACTCCATACATTATAGCACGATACATATGAGTTTCTTAAATTCAAGTTAAAATGTTTGTTAGTGGAATTTTTTTCCTGAATATGGCTTTGAGTACTAGCTCATTCAGCCATGTGGAAAAATTATTTTGTGTGTTAAATTCTTCAACATAATCAGTTGCACTGTACAAACGCTTTATGTTACAATATAGGCTCTGCCTTTGTGAATGTTCTGAATAAATTTAAAAACATATATATTGATAAGAACAAGTTAATAAAGGTTTCAAGTCTTTTTCGGTTATTTCTGGAAAATTCATTAATTCACGAGAAGAGATTGATTCAAATGGAAGTTCTTTTCGCTGCCAACCATATTTATCTACTTTATCGACTAGTGTATTGTCAGTATTACTTTGAGAATCCATCATTTCTACAATTTCATCTGGATCCTTAGAAGTAAGATGTTTGTTGTACTTATCGTGAAGAAAGTATACAATTCTGCAAAAACTACTGATTCTGGGAAGCATTTTATTGTCGAATTGTTGGTCGAGTAAATGACATTTTTGTTTCAGCATTACATGTGTTGCTTCTACTCTAGAACGAATTTTAGTGGCATATCTTGAAGCGTTAGATTCAGCAGTTGGTAATCGATTTCGCTTTCCTTTTAATGCTAGCATTTGTACTCGATAATCACTTTTCACGACATCACGAACTGTAATTGCACATTCAAAATATTTAGAATCTTCCTCTGATTCCATATTCTTTGAAGTACCCGATATTTTTTTATCAATTTTAAACACCTCGGATTATGCATACAGACTTGGAGAATACTTCTCTGGCTTCACTGTTTGTTTTGTAGGTGAAGGACGTAGCCAGCGTGTGAGCTAATTGGAGCAAGTGGCCCTTCGAATTCTGGAAGTTCTAGGATGTTCTTCAGAATTCGAAGGGCCACTTGCTCCAGTTAGCTCACACGCTGGCTACGTCCTTCACCTACAAAACAAACAGTGAAGCCAGAGAAGTATTCTCCAAGTCTGTATGCAGTATGGACAAGTTTCACCAAGTAAGGGCAACAACAATCAATGAACCTCGGATGATTCCGCCAAACGAAAATATGTTAGGTTAGTTGTCGTTGAACCTCCCTAAATCATCATAGTGACCAACTACCTGCAGAATTGCAGAAGAATATAAATATAGTTGCGGATATAAGATATTTAGAAATAGTCATCCTCTGATGACGCTAACTTAGTTAGTGAAACAATCGTCAGGTCTTTTAAAATGTGTTGTGATGATTTGGGTTCTCCAAGTGTGCTTATCAGTGCTCATCACAGGTTCAAATCTTCACTTAGTCAGATTATTACTTTTAAACGTAGAAAATGTAATAAACTGGTATATTTATTAAATATTTTCAAAGGGATTTATCTGGGCAGAATAGGTGATTCAAAACAATATTTTATTTCATACAAAAGTTTCAGCGAGTCCTGTTGTACTTGTTTTTAATAATATCCTTGCATACGCACATCTATGGTAACTATGTAGGTGGGATACCAAAGACCTGATCTGACTTGTCGGGCAGTCAAGCAAGATCACTTATCACTCGGAACTTGCGGTACGAGGTGTATTTGTGACAACAGCTAAAGGGTGACTCCCGTCTGTCAAGTCAGGCCATACTTATCCGCCTCCCTCCAGGCCCACCTGGACAAGACCCCCCACCAGTGTTTGACTCCGATTAGTCGCCTCTTATGACAGACAGGAGTTACCTTGGGCCTATTCTTTTAGTTAGTCTCCGGGCCCACAGGGGATCGCCCAATGCAAACAATGTAAAGGAATTAAAAAAAAAAAAGTGACTCTACAGGGGGTTCATTTGGCTAGTAAACATCAGTTTAATCTTTGGGACAATGATATTAATAAACCCTCAACTTTAAAAATCATACAACAAAATTTAAAAAAAAAAGACGAATCAAAACTTCACTAAAAACAAGAACTGACGGATTTTTTTCTTTCGAAGGATGATAAATCTCTCAAAGCTGTGCTTGCCTGCATGAAAACAAAATTATTCTATCTGTCCATCATTATTTTTATTAGAGAATGAATCTAAAATTTCCAGAATCCCCACATTTTCGGCATTGCATTGCGGGATACCGAAATGTTTTATTTGAATACCGAAATCCTTGGATTGAAAATTTAGTCCAGTATTGGATACCCTAGATCAGCGGTTCTCAACCTTTTTTGGTGACGGAACCCTTTTGGAAAGCAAAATACTTGACGGAACCCTACAATAAAACAAAAATGTCTTTATGTGCATTCTTTATTAATAAGCATAATACGAGTATGTACAATGTAAGGTAACAATTACAAAAAAAATCTAATGGGAGGTATGAAACTGTTTTTTATTTTTCATCAATTGGTTGATATCAGGTTTGATAGAAGAGAGTTGAAGTCTCATATCAGGTTTGGCGTCCAGTCTATTGCGGTATTTTGTTTTTGTAGCTGCATAGGTTGAGAATCCTGTTTCGCACAAGTATGTTGTTGGGAACGGGAGAAGAACATTCAGAGCCATTTTGGCGAGCATTGGATATTTATCACAGATTCTGCACCAAAAATCGTTGAGAGGCGTCGTTTTGAACAGTCACTCCATACTTGCGTCCGATGCCATTTCTAAAAAAGATTCATATATCACGTTTGACATACTTTCGGGCTTTTGCAAGTTGGGTAAAAAAGGATTATGAATCCATGAATTCATTTTCATTTTTGTATTCTGTTCTTCGGGAAAATACGTCTCAAAAGATGCGCGCATCGCAGTGAGATATTGGACCAATTCTTCAAATACATCACCTTGAAACATTTCTGAGTGGTTACCGCTAACAAACTCACTGAGTGACGTAAAGCTTTCTATTTCCCTCTTACCATCGCAAATAATCCAAAAATTTAATTTTCTTTTGAAGGCAGATATTTTGTTACAGGCCTGGAACACTGTTGTTTTATCATACAAACGGTATTTCAAATTAAAAGAAATATCTGAAAAAAACATTTGTAACTCTGCTCTAAGTTTAAATAGCCTTGTTAAAGTTTTACCCCGAGATATAACCATCGCACTTCTGTATGGAGCAACAGTGTTTTATATTTGCTGCCATAATCTTAACACAATAATGAGAAAACTCGGGATTGTAGTGGTCGTGATTTGATAAAATTAATAATTTTTACCGCTTCATCCATAACTAATTTTAGATTTGACGGCATTTGCTTCATCGCAAGTGCTTGTCTATGCAGGATACAATAGCTGGAACTACAATTAGACGCTTTATTTTTTGTTCGTGACACTGCTCCTGCTGTTTTACCTGTCATCGCCTTGGCCCCATCTGTACAAATGTCAATGCAATCGTTCCAACTGAGATGATTTTCTTCAAATAATATATTTATTTTATTAAAAATGTCTTCTCCGGTAGTGTTTGTGGCCAGCGGTGAACACATAAGCATGTCTTCTTCAAAAGAACGTTCATATGGATTACTCACGATAATCAGCAAGATAGCCAGACCAGCAACAGTCGACTCATCCATTTGCAAGACGAATCGTGTTTTTGGAGACGTGTAACTAGTTCTTGTTTGACGTAGCTTGCCAGATCATGAATTCGCCGTGAAACAGTATCGTTTGATAGCAGCACAGTAGAAAGATGCTTTGCAGATTTATCATCGAGCATACATTTTGTTATGTCTAACACAAATGATTTTATTAAATTGTCGGCGATAGTGTGCGCTTCACCTGCGATAGCTAACTAAATACGATGCCTCTGTGGCCTTTTCATTGTCAGTTTGGATTGTATGCATCATAGTTTTTTGACTTTCCAATAACTGTTCTTTTTTACGTACAAAAAATTCTTCATTCTTGTCTTCAAACTCGGGGTGTACAGTTTCTAAATGTTGGCGCAACTTGGCAGGTACCATGGAACTATTAGGAAGCAGTTTACTACATAACATGCAGAGAGGTGAGCCATTGTAATCTACAAATGCGAAACTGATATATGATTCATCATACTTCCTTTTTTTCGCCTTTGAAGGAGCTTGACGTCTTTGCATCACCGTCTTGATCGGGAATTACTGTATACTCCGCGCGTACTGCTTTTGGACATTCGGCTTCGTTAGAAGATTTTGTTGCAACACGTTTAATGCCTTTAAGCCAACGTTCCATTCTTCTTTATTAATAATGTTACGTGTCAGGATGGTGGGGTCAGAATAATGTGTAGAAGAGTTTATTCCAAAGAAGAAATGTAGAACACAGATACAATCAGAATACAGCAGTAGAACACTGAACACTTCGTTTAAAGTTCGCAATTCATTCCGCTAGCTAGTAAGTATTTATCTCTCCAAACGCTAATCGTTGACTGATTGAGTGTCGGTCGAGGCACAATCGTTGCTTTTATAATCCTAGTCTCGATTTCAAACATTTTCAACGATACTCGAGACGGCGCCTTTGATAAATAAATAAACCGAAATAAAAATAGAAATACAAATTGACAGTGCAAACAATTCTCGACTTTATGTTTTGGAGTTAGAGCCGAAAGTCGCCTGTTCACAATTATAGCGCCTAATCTGAGAGGCGGCTTTTATCAAAGGGACTGCACGCACACAAGTAGATACTTAGTGGTGGCGACTAAGTTCGGCTGCGCCTTGTGATATACCGCGTCAAACAGTCGCCCGAGTGCACGTATCGTGGAACGGTCGACCATAGAAAGAGGTGTTTTTAATATTTTTTCTTCTAAATTCTTGCGGAGCCCCCACAGGGATTTCGCGAAGCCCTAGGGTTCCGCGGAGCACACTTTGAGTATGGCTGCCCTAGATCGGCCTAAATTTCTTCTAATTTTGCATTTAACCATTCTGTACATTTTCTCTTTTCTTTGCCTCGCATCTTTTTTTTTTAATGTGTTATCAAGTGTTGTTTCTCTTGTTCTTCATAATATATTTCCCGCTGGTTGCATCAGACTGACTTTTGGAATCATAAAAACATTAATCCTGTAACAATAGAGTAATAACATGCCAAGTCACAATATTCAGCCTATGACCATTTATTACAAGAACATGACATGCCCCATTATAAATAAATAAATAGTTTACTTCACTGATTCCGCTCCACTTCACTTTCACTGACAACAAAATCTCTATCCAAGTCATTATCACCGCATGGCGATTCAATTTTAATACTGAATTCACCAAAATCATCAGCTGCAAAACAACAACCTGGTTGTTCGGTAGCTATCTTGAAACAGTGTGCAGTGGCTTATCATCGTCTTGTAGCAGACTCGGTAAAATGTACATGTATGAAGACAATTATTAATTGCACTCTGTCGCCATACATTTTCTCTGGCTTATTATATTATTGTTTGTTCCAAAATTGTATTGAACTAATTTTACTGGAATATAATAACACCACAGTAGACAAGCTCCACACCCAGAAGTGTTAGACTTGTGCTGGGGGAGTTTAACACACATCTAGACAAAGGACACCACCCATAACTCATCAGGAGCCGGCGTTTCCACATTCGACTGAAAAAGTCAATTGTCCGAATACGGGACTCGAACCGGCGACCTCCTAGTCAAGTTCTAGAGGTTACTCGCCTCGCGAACGGAGCTATTCGGCATATCATGTTCTTACACTCAGTCCTTTATTTGTTTTCCTGGCATCGAATGTTTTCTTGGTACAAAACTCAACAAATACTACTACTACTACTACTATTATGTCTACATAAAAGTCAGGAACTGTTAAAATTATGTTATATCTTGAAAATAGTTGTATGATGTAGCAATTCACAAATCTGTGTTAGCAGCTTTCTCAAAGCTCATGGTATCTGCCCAGAAGTTAGGAACTGCTAAAATTATGTTATGTCTTGGAAATAGTTGTATGATGTATCATGTTGATCCAGGCGAAAACAATTTATTTATTTATTTAAATTTGCACCTACAGAATTAAACAATTCCAAATGGTACTTAAATAAAATAACTCAAAGTAACAAAATCACTCTCTTCACAGTTTTCATCCTAGACATAGCAATATAAAATATATCACAATTAGAAAAATTAGCATTATAATTATGCAACAATCTGTCCATGAAACTGTTACATCCATAGTTGGTCCTGTGTGTTTGCTGAAAAAAAAAGTTGCTGTTGGCGAATTGAGCGTGGTGGAAGATGGAAAAGGACCAACTCAAGCAGATCATTACAGTCATTGAGACCATTAATTAACTTATATATAAACATCAATGAAAGATACTCATGTTGCACTTTGAGACTGACCATACCACAAAGAAGCAATCTGACATCATACCCAATATCTTGGCAAGGAAAGTGATGCTTATAAAGAAGGTACTTAACAAATTTGTTTTGTACCCTTTCAATACGATTAATGTGACAAGCATAGGATGGAAACCATACAACACAACAATACTCAATATTACTTCGAACCAAGGATGCATACAAACTAGTGATTGCCCTTGTGTCAGTCATATGTTTAGTGTGTCTTTTAACAAACCCCAAAAGTCTGTAACATTTCACAACCACAGCATCAATATGCAGATTAAATGACAAATCATTTTTGAAAATTACACCAAGATCTGCAACTGAAGTGACAACGTCCAACACCGTGTTATAAATGGTATAGCTATGAACAATCCGATTCTGACCCCTAAAATAGCTCACAACCTTACATTTACCCACATTAAGCGACAACAAGTTTGAACTCCACCAGCGAGTCAAGTTGTCGAGATCATGTTGCAAAGTGTTGACACCATGGACAACTTCAGAAAAAAACTTCAAGTCATCTGCATACAATAAACATTTTGATGATTCGAAACAACTCACATCATGAATAAAAAGATTGAAGAGAACGGGACCTATATGTGATCCCTGTGGTACCCCAGACAAGATGAGGACCTCATCTGATAGAGCACCACCAATGCTAACAAATTGCTTTCTGCCTGACAAGTAAGATCAAATCCACGAAAGACAACAACCACAGTTGCCCATTGCAAACAATTTTTGCAGAAGAGGGGTATGACACACACTGTCAAAAGCCTTTGATACATCAGTGTATGTAACATCAACTTGTTTACCAGCTTCCAATGCATCCGTCACGTAAGATTGAAATTGAAATTCACAAATCTCTCTTAGCAGCTTTCTCATAGCTCATGGTATCTGCCCAATAAAAGCATTTTAGTTGTGTTTTCAACTGAATAATGGTCGGCGATAACTTGATTTTTATTGATTTGTTAAATTTAAAGTTCTCTATCCATCCAGCGGCTAAACTAGATGTGTCACATGCTCCGAAAAATTGTAGATTACATAAGACTAACGGCTCGTTTTCACGATGATAGTAGTCTCTTGACATTCGCCTTGATAGTCAGATCAAGAAAATGTGGTGTCTCCATGGTGATGCTCCATGGTCACAGTAGGACAGTAGTTATATTGCCGACACTAAGCTAATTGAAGCCGTAGCTGCTGTCATTGCTGAAATTATTAAAATCAAACGCACAAAAATCAAAAGAACTAACACAATATGGGTGAGAAAGTTGATCCAAATGCACTGGGTACTTCCCAAAGACTAATAAGCGAACTTGGCCTCGAAGATCCAAGTAGTTTCTTTATTTTTTTACATATGAACGAAGGTTTAACACATTTAAATAGTTATCTGCATACTCAAACCAAACTAATTTTGGTTTATATACATCCTTTTTTCTAATGCCCGTGCCCATAGACCTTGGAACTTAAGTTATTTCTTGATTGTATGTGCACCGAATTTGTCAAATTTTTTGTCGAAGCTCCTTTATACTTTTCTGTTCGGAAAGACTCAGCAGCTGTTCTTCAACAGCATCTCGCTTCACGTGGTTCGTATGATCGGGGCAATTTTTTGCGACAAGCAAGGAAGATGTTCATATTCTTCCAGGATATGTATAATATTAAAATTGACAAATTGGTTCATTTTTTAAATTATGCACGTGAACATTGCTAATAAACAATATTGGGCAGTGTGAGAATTTTATTACAGCACGTTTTCACTGGAAGAGTTGCTATCGCACACACAGTAGCTACTCTCAACGATCTTGCCATATGTGATAGTTCTATCGTGATAGCGTGAGAGTGACTATCAACCAGTTTACACGTTGCAAGTTATGTGAGAGTTACTGTCATGAGAGCAACTATCATCGTGAAAACGAACCTTAATAATAAAGGGATGTTCCACTTGAGAAAAACATCTTGAGTTTACGTTCCAACATTATGTTCAATTATTTTTATAAAAGGTGAATCTTGAGGAATATTTTGTACAGCTTTTGTTTTAGTGATTTTCTTTAAAAAAAATCACTAATGAGGAGATCCTGACTTTTGAATTTTGAAAAAATTTCTTCAAATGAGCGCTAATTAGGCCCCCTAAAACACATATCCGGGGTCAGTTTCAATTATATATATATATATATATATATATATATATATATATATATATATATATATATATATATATATATATATATATATATATATATATATATATATATATATATATATATATATGTATCACATCGATAACTCAAAAAATAATGGGCCGATTTTGACAAAATTTGGTGACTACCTTCCTTTTGTAAGTGGCTTGGAAAGTTCGTTAGCCAGGAAAATCGGCCGAGGTTTTCTTTAGAAAAAAATTCTCCGGAAATAACAAAGTAAGGGCAAATCGTTTTATATCACTATAGGTAAATTACCTACCAAAATTTAGCGCTGTAGGTCAAAAGACAAAAAAGTTATGGGCATTTAAAGAAAAATAAATTGGGGTTTTCCTCAAAACGTCAAGTGACAATTTAAAACGTCAAAATTCGCAACATTTAAGCAAAGAACTTGAATCTAATATGGGCTATGGAAAGAAAATGTGTCAAGAATAATGTTTTACAAACCCTGAAGTCTTAGTGTCAACCGTCATTGTCCTTCATTTTACTAAAATGTTTCCAGAAAATTCATTTCAAATAGACCCTTTCTCTGATGCTTGGCAGTAGTCGTAGCTATATAGTTTATCGTTTAATGGTATATAACTTATCGTAAAAAAATCAATAAAGTTCAATATATCCGTTATTCTACAAGATATGAAAAAAAATTGTATACATTAATTATAGGGTGTCTTGAGCTGCATCTTAAAAAATATTTCTACAATCAACGGCTGGCCCATAAGTCGTTGGTGATACAAATAAATGTTTTTTTAGTCGAAAACGCCTTATGTTTTTGCATTTTCCAACGAAATATAATGCATGTTTGTAAGTAAAGAAATTCTGGACGCAGCAAGTGCGTTATGGTAGCGAATTTTGATTAAAGGCTTCATATTTGAAAAGCTCAATTTGCTATTACCCTATAAGGTTGACCAAGAAACCAGTTTTTTCGGGAACACCTTAAGTTTACTTGCGGAAATTTTTTACATTTTCAAACAATAAAGTTATTTTGATGAAAGATGACACATTGCTTCTACTATATAGGTTATAATGGTAACCAAATTTGATGCCTGCTTTCTTTAAAAGAAACATATTTGCTATTAAAAACATTTTAATGAAAATTCAGTACCATAACGCACTTGCTGCGCCCAGAATTTTTTTAGTCAAACACGCCTTATGTTATTGCATTTTTGCATTTTCCATCGAAATGTAATGCATGTTTGTAAGAAAGGAGATTCTGGACGCAGTAAGTGCGTTATGGTAGCGAATTTTGATCAAATGCTTAACATTTGAATAGCTCAATTAGCAATTAACCTGTAAGGTTGACCAAGAAACGAGTTTTTTCGGAAACACCTTAAGTTTACTTTCGGAAATTTTTGTGCGTTTTCAAACAATAAAGTTAATTTGATGAAACATGGCACATTGTTTTTACTATATATGTTATACTGGTAATCAAATTTGATCCCTGCTTTCTGGAAAAAAAAACATATTTACTATTAAAAACATTTTTATGAAAATTCACTACCATAACGCACTTGCTGCGTCCAGAATTTTTTATAATTTGTCTAACTTAAAAAATTAGTATAGATATGAGGATACAGTAAAGTCTTATGTGAATCATACTGAGCTTTATACTGTTTTGAATCGGCACTTGTAAATATGGGGGCATGTAAACTTCTTGCATTTATTTTGTATTTGTGTTATAAAGACTACAAACTGTTATAAACGTCACTAATTTGAATAATTGGCATTTGTATTTGATGTAAAATTATTTGTATTATGTTATATTAAACAAACAATTGGGAATCTTGTGTGATATAATCTTCTCACACTAGTTACACCTTGCCATTTATTTAAGTACTTTTTTGAAGAGGATCTTTATTTTAATGTTGTTTAGTTTTAAATTTTCCTTTTTTTTTGTATGGATGTGGTTTATATACAGTGAGTCCAAATTATTAGTTACACGTGTAAAAGTACATTTTGATCAGTTTGCTGTTGCATAATATAGCAGAAATGTAAACAAAATCAAGCCAAGTCTCTATAAAAATGATTCTAAAATAGTTTCTTTTATCTTTAAACTTAAATATAAGACGTCATATAGGACCGAAACAGTAGTGGGGATGTGTTCCAATGGTAATTCTACTAATTCTGCAATTAATTGTTACATATACTTTGAATGTAAGGCTAGATGCATTCTCGCAACAATTAGAACCGTAGACTAGTTTCGCTCTCAGAGCTCTTCAGTACGGCATACTAATTGTAGCAAAAATGCATCTAAAGTAATACGGCTATAGTATAGCCAGCCTTTCAACACTAAGTGAGTGGTGAACGTGCCGCCACCTACTTGCGGAACCAAGTGGTATGTTGTCACGCCAGCTCAAAATAACACAAAGTGTTAAAAAAATAGAGACTGTATACAACTAACTAACAATTTAGAAAATTGTCAGCCCTGGCCCATTTCTACCCCAATATAGGGACAAAGTATGTAAGGCTAGATGCATTCTCGCAACAATTAGAACCGTAGACCGGTTTCGCTCTCATTAGAGCTCTTCAGTAGGGCATATTAATTGTAGCAAAAATGCATCTAAAGTAATACGGCTATAGTATAGCCAGCCTTTCAACACTTAATATACTTTGAATATAATATCCCGGGCATGAAGCCGATCTAAAGTATCACTCAAATAAAACGTTAGTTGACGTGTGCCTAGATGGCGTAGGGGACATCACAGTTGCATCCTAAGCAGAAGGTTACGCGATCGAATCCAGCTCAATGAATGTATGTTTTTTTATGTTTTATTTTGACATTTGGAGAAACAATAGTGCACAGATTTCATATGTTTTGAACAAGATCTCATTTTCGTTTAAAACACCTAAATAAGTTTGTCACCTTAGAGTCTGAAATTATAATTTTGTTATTGTTCATATTGAAAAAACGGTTTGATTAGGTTGACTAAAACGAAATCATACCGGCGATTAATAAGGAAAAATAACTGCTACATTTATAATTTGGCAGATACTTTACTTTTCTAAACATGAATTAAGTTTCCTTCTGGAAATCTTCTGTATAACTTTAATGAAATTTGATATAGCAAAATTTAGTTCTTTAACTTCATAGAAAATTGAGTTTTGGGCATTTTTCTCAAAATGTGTTAGAACGCAAGATTTTTTTGATAATAGAGGGATATTGATGGTAACACTTTCGAAAGAATTCTTCGAATGTGCACAAACTAGGACCTCTAAAATCGATCTTCAAGGTCTGTTAAGTTTAAAGTATTAACTTTACTAATATGCCGTATAATAATAGTGTACAATTCTTATGAAAATTCGCTACTATAACGCGTTTGCTCTGTCCAGAATTTTTTTTTGATCTCATCAAACAGTGTTGCCACTACAAAAGATGTTGAACAGAATTGTCAGGATTTTTTCAAATTAATATTAATGGCTGCGGCATT
Organism: Tillus elongatus; assembly: GCA_964006375.1. Taxonomy (NCBI): domain Eukaryota; kingdom Metazoa; phylum Arthropoda; class Insecta; order Coleoptera; family Cleridae; genus Tillus; species Tillus elongatus. The sequence continues at coordinate 87,319,982 of OZ023263.1, read as the reverse complement.
TCAGCACAATCATTCCCAATTCTTTATTATTTTTACCAATTTTCCAGACAAGATCAACTTCTCGCTTGCCCGCACAGGAATCGAACCCAGGACCTTTCGCTTAGCAGTCCGACAACCTGCACTACGAGGATTAAAATATCAAAATAACTGGCCCAAGAAATAAATTATACGTGCATTAAGAGTGGCTGAATCTTAAATAATGAGAAACGCTCTAGTGTAGCTAATAATTTTTCCACCCACTGTAGCACATGATGTCTGTTGTATTAAAAAAAGTTGATTATTCAATAATTATTGTTGCTCTAGCTTCGTAAAACAATTTCATAGTAGAAACCTTTTTTCTGGTTTCACAATAGTTGTTATATTCTCTGTTATCTTTTTACCATCATAAAAGGTAAAACCAGTAGTAGAGAAAACAAGGAATTGTGAAGCCAGAGAAGAAGTCTCTTAGGTCTATATTAAGTTGATTATTTTTTGTTATTTTTATGCCATAATCCTAAGAGTTCTGATTTGTCTTTATACATTGTAACAAAATATGTTTCTCCTCTTTGAGCTTTTGAGGTCTAGTCTAAAATGGTTGTATGTTATTTTTTTCACATTATTGGGCGATCATGGAGCTGTGATAAAAGCTATAAGAGCACTGAGGAAAACTATTATACATTATTCCTCGATGCATTTGTGTCACAGATGAGATGCTATAAATCTTAGTTGTTGACTTAACAGATAGTATCCTGGAGAAACTCGGCATGGGATCACATTGAAAGTCACGAGGTTCTGGGAATGATCTCAGATCTAATGCCTATAAAGACCTATAGTGACCTGTCAATCAAGCTTTTTCTTCCAGAAAGGGAGGATGGGGATCGAAGTAAAACCACCCTACATAGGGTAGATTACTGCTGGTACACAGTAGCCTCGGCAAACATGCAACTATATACCAGGCAGAAGTATATGCCATTGAGGTATAGGCAAGGAAAGTTAAACAAAACCGTTGCACAAAATGTTCAGATTACTGTCCCAACAGCCAAGCTGCTATAAATGACTTGGCTCCTACTGTTGCAACTAAAAACGATATGGAGCTGTAAAGCTGCCCTAAATACTCTGAGCAATAACAATATGACACTGGTCTGAATACCAGGTCATTGGGGCATTAATGGCAATGTAGTGGCCGACGCTCTTGTTAAAAAGGGTGCTGAAGTGAGCTATATCAGACCAGAACCTGTGTTGGGCATATTTTTATACGCAGCAAAACGTACGTTGAAGACCTAGATAGAAACAAAGTTACTTCAATAGTGGCAGAGTGTAGCAGGATTAGCCCACTCTAAGGCCTATAAAGGGACTCTCGGAGACAAAAAATAAATTCTGGTGGAAGTTCTTTTTTATGTGCTGGTAAAAATCATCTTTTTGTTGTGATGTTTCTGTTAGACCTGTAGATGTGCTTACATAGTCATTCGGCAACTCACTGTGGAGTATTGCTCTGTGAATATGGCCCTTCTGGTTCAGTTCCGATATGCACTTTAAGGTTTAAAGTATAAAACATCTTTGCATCACACAAAGCAAAAAATCTTGATACTGTACTTATTCGGTTTTAGCGGACTGCATTGCCTTAAGCCACAATGACCCATCAAATGCTTACAGTTACATCCTTGGAGACCCCATAATCTCTTTTTACAATTAGCCACAAACTTATTCAATAAGTTTCTAAACTACTACTACTACTACTAATTCACGTCTAGTCTGCGTGCTTTTGATGTTATGGAACCGAAGGAAATTTAAAGGTATACTCGCTGTTACTAACATTATCAATCCAAAAATTTCTGAGGGTGTACCACTATCACCCCATCCGAATGCCAAAAGGGCACTGAAATACTGGAAATATATTAAAATATTTTATCATCTGGGAGACTATGTGAAGGATTAACAGAATGTAGTTTGATGTTAAAGAATTTTATCATTTATTCTTGACTTGAGGAAGCTTTCCATAATTTGTCTTATCAGCATTATTAATTTTACAATATATATATATATATATATATATATATATATATATATATATATATATATATATATATATATATATACATACATACAGGGTGAGTCAGTTTATAGTAACCAAAGTCAAACATCGTATCCTATGCGTTCAAATAATGGTAGTTTGCTAGATGAACCACTATCGATAATGACTATACAGGGAGTCAAAGTTTTATAAAAAATAATAAAAATATATTATAGTTGCAAAACGGCTTAAACTATTTTGATGAAAATTGGCACAGTTTCACAACTATACACAGCACGTTTTTTCATGGAAAATAAAAAAATATTTCATCCAATGCCGGAGTTACAAGGGCGTCCATAATTATGTATGAATGGAAAAGTGATACGCCACTGTTTATTCTGGAATCAATAATGTTTTTTGAATCTCCAATGAATTTGGAAGAAAAACATACTTCCTGGTTTACGTCGATATCGTGCACCGTTTTTGAGAAAAAAAAAATAACGTCAATTTTAATGCATGTGAAAATCAATGGCAATTAATAAACGGCTCTTTGAACAAACCTTTGTAATGTCTATTAATTTCTAACAAACAAGCTAACTTACTTTAATAATGAAAATAAATTCTTACTATGTCTAAAGCAAATTTTCAAAATGAAGACCGTTTCGCTGAACGCAAAGCTAATAATGACGCTCGATAGATCTTTGTATACCAACTAAATGATGAATCCTTATCTGTCGACAAGCGTTTTGTATCCGCAGCTTCAGGTCTTCGATGGTTGTTACCGGAGTGGCATAACAATTTCTTTAAGGAAACCCCACAAAAAATCTGTAGGGGTGAGATCTGGTAACCGTTCAGGCCACGAAACTGGACCATCGCGCCCGATCCATCTGCCTGGGAAATTCGTGTTGAGCTCATTTTGAAACGTTTCCTCCATAATGAGCCGGGCAAACCTGTAACTAAAACCAAGCTAGTTCTCTCCGAATTAATGGAACATCATCTCATATACCAGCATGGTTTGTTTCCAAAAATTCCAACAAAATTAGCTGCATTTACTTGATTGGGCAAGAAAAAAGGTCCCCACAAATTGTTATGAATAACTTCAATCCAAACGTTAACACAAAATTCAGGTTGGAATTTTCTTGGCCTAATGGCATGGGTATTTTCGTGCACCCAAACATGCTAATTATGAAATTTAACCACTCCACACCGCCAAAAGCACTATTCGTTTGTCCATAGACAAGAAGTCTCAATTGTTATCTAAGCACTTCAGAATCCAGCGACAAAAATTTACTCTACGTAATTCATCACCAGCTTGTAATCCCTGGACCGGTTGCAGATGGTAAGCATGTCTAAAGGCTCGTCTTACAACTTTTGATTGGGATGTACCAGTAGCAATTGACACTCGTCGAGTACTTGTTGTTGGGTCTCTATTAAATTCATTCAATATTTACCTTGTAACTCTTCATTGTTGAATATTGTTCGATAGGCTCCTACATGCCACCCAAAACGATTATGAATCTGAACGAACACAGAATGATGGGGATGTCTTCGGTTTGGAAATTTTCTCCTGTATTCTCTAGCCGCTAGCTTGAATTAACACTGGCAAATCCATATACAAAATGTAAAGCTGCTTGTTCTTGATTCGAGTAACAAAATGGCATTTTTAAAATTTAAACTATTACCTTAATACCACAGAAACTGCTGTAGTGTTTTCCAAAGCGAGAATACAGAAACTGTAACTCAGGAATTGTCATCACTTATGACAGCTGCAACTTGTTTGTTTTTCATAGGCTACTATTAAAAGCGAGATTAGAAGTTATTAATTGCCATTGATTTTCACATGCATTAAAATTAATTTTTGTCCTCGAAAACGGTGCACGATATCGATTTGAACCAAGAGGTATGTTTTTCTTCCAAATTGATTGGAGATTCAAAAAATATTTTTGGTTCCAGAATAAACAGTGGCGTATCATTTTTCCATTGATAAATAGTTATGGACGCCCCTGTAACTCCGGTACTGGATGAAATCTTTTTTTTTTTTACTTTTCATGACAAAATGTGCTGTGTATAGTTGTGAAAATTCATTAAAATAGTTTAAGCCATTTTGGAACTATAATATATTTTACTATTTTTTATAAAACTTTAACTCCCTGTATATTCCAAACGAAGCCATTATCGATAGTGGTTCATCCAGCAAACTACCATCATTTTGATGCATAGCATATGTTTGAGCTTGACTACTATAAACTGACTCACCCTGTATATATAGAATGGCGCAGCGAAAACGAAACAGACCAGATTTTTCGTATTTCCTTTTAAAAAAATCGCTCGCTCATGTCAATTTATATTTCGAAGTGGACACCTTTTTCCAATATTTTCAACTCTTGTCAGTTCATCCCTCTGGCAGTGGTGAGTTTCACCCCTAAAACTTTAAATGGAAAGGGACGTTGGCGTGAATCATCCACGCATTCTGGCAGTGTATGGCAAATTTCATTTTTTCAGGTGGCCCCACAAAAAAAGCCTAAAGGGTTTAAATCTGGCGACCTTACAGGCCATTTTATTGCTCCTCTTCGTCCAATCCGCCTATCCTAAGAGAAATGTATTAACAGTTACTGGATGATGTGGTTGATCCGGCGATAACAAAAATTTGTAAACAATGAAAGTGAATTAGTATTACAGTAAGACTGAGCACCCCACACTACACCGTTGCTGTTTGTCGGTATCTGGACCAAATATTTCCTGAGAGATGGATTGGGTGACAAGAACAAAAAATACTTGTTTCTTATTCTTATGGATGGTCTGCAATTTTTTTTATACAGTTCATGAAAAGCCAAGCCTATGTGCCTCTAAGACATTACTAACTTGATTGTTGTGCCACAAGATAAGTGTTTACTCGCTTCTTGAATAGTTGTAGATTATGAGTCTATAAATATGTATTCTAAAGTTTGAGACGATCTAGGAAAGAACGAACTTGCCTTCGCTGGTTGCTTCTATATAAAAACCTGAACACAAACTCATGCATTCTATTTTGTTGCTTCGCTAGTATTATGTGCTCTTATTGCGGATCACAGCTCTAACATCTTCATGGCTTTATGCATTCTGCCCACCTCAAGATGATTAATCAGCCTTTAAAATGCCATGGTTTGCTTATTGACTGTGGTTACTTTCATAGTTAAAAAGCAACTGGAATAGTATATTTGAAACCTGAATTGAGTTTTTTTTATATGTATATATTTTTTTATGTAAAATCCTGAATGACTTAGATGATAACTCTTGATTTCCTATTTCTGCTGACTATTCATTTTCAGGTTTGTTTTCATCTTACTGTAATTGTTATTTTCTATTTGAGTTTATCATATTTTTATTTTTGTTTTTGGGGATTGTTTTCAAAAATTTCTGTTAATGTATTGTGAAATTATTGTTTTCAATACTTGTAGTATGATGCATTTCTTTGTTGAATTTTTATCGATAAAACTAGAATGATAATAATGTATATGTGAAACCAGCTTAAAATGTTTAATTAGTTTTGTACAAGAAAGACACATTTTCACTGAATGTTTTCCATAATAAGTCATGTAGCTAAGTAATTTATATTCATTTATTGCGTACTTAAATGTAAAAGCTGTAAATATTGTTGAAAAATTGGTAATATAGATTTTATTAAATTTAGAAAATTTTATTTCAATGGTCTTAGTTTTGTTTATTTGCTCACAGTGGTGCGTCGACGAACCATATACTTTCTCCCTGTAAGAAACATATGAATATTTTTTTGCTACATCTATTCAACATGATCTTTAGTCTTAATACTATATAACATGAGAACACATTCACTTGTTAAAAAAATTTTGAATGAAAAATTCTATCATGCATCGGAAATTTAAAAAATCACACCGATTTTGATGGCATAATTTGTAGCTAAGTTTAGTATAAGAATTGTATTTTTTTTCATAAAGTTATTCTATTAGTAATAAATGAATATTGTGTATTTCACATATAATAAATAATGTACATATTGAAAACATTATATATGTTGCTATATATTTTGTCAAATAAATTACTGGGTGGGTCAACGCACCACTGGTTAGATTCGTGAACTATAATCACGTAAGATAGCTGTTCTCTAGCTATGTTCCAGTGGCGGCTCGTCAGATGTCGCAGGTGAAGCGCTGCTTCACCTATATTTTTCGTTTAAGCTAAACTTTTTTATTCAAAATCCACCATAATTTTAATTTTTTTCATTCTCTCAAATTCATTTGGTACAACCACATAAAAATGTCTTGTTACGTCGCGCCGCAGTTGATAATGTATTTTATAGTAATTTATGGTACGATATAATTTGCAAGCCCGCCCCTGATCACCGAATTAAATGTATACATGCCCCAGCATGCAGCGCTTACTTATTACAGACCATAGACTACTCTAGAGCGTCAAGCAACTGTAGACTGACTGAGCCAGATTCGCTTGTATACAAATGCTACGTATTTCGGGACTCTAGCATGAGACGGATGCCATGGCAACGGCACGTGCACTGGTAGGTTGGTGTTTATTAGTCACAAAAGTGATGCAGAGTTCTGAGCCTGCTTCAAAGCTTAGTGTCCGTCGCTTATTTAGATAAAGTCGGACCATCAGAGGCGTATTTGCATTTTTACTATGTTGCCAATAAATAATCTGGTATGTGTCACATTTACAGATTTTGAAAAGCTGGATTTTTCATGTTTCTTTTTGGCAAGTGGAATTGATTTATTTATTATCACCTCTAAAAGAGTAATTTCAAAATAATAAAATATTAGATATAAAATAAAGAAAAAAATAAGGGCCTTGAATTTGAAAAAAAATGCTTGTAGCTCTTCCCTCTATAAACAGATTTTTATATGTAATACGCACCGTATGCGTGCGTGTACAGTGTCCTCTCATCAAATATTCCTGGACATTATTCCTTGTGAAAGTCTATATTTTTGTACAAATGGATTTTTCATTTAAATACTGAAGTGCCAGGAGAACGCCTGAGCTTGAAAATTAAAAAAAAATCGTCTGCGGCGCAGGGGGGTGGTCTTCGTTTCCCTGGACCCCCCCCCTTGGAGCCGCAGGGATTTTGCTTCACCCACTCCCAAAGTCACGAGCCGCCGCTGCTATGTTCCGTACCATAATGTCAGATTTGTAAACCATGACCATGTGCTGCAAGCTGTGACAACGGTAAAGGTCTACCACAGAGCGTCAAGTTAGGTCAGTAATGAAAACAATTTTCCAGATGTTGAAGAGTCTGCTAATACAGCAGGAACTTTTGAAGTACACGTTCCAGAATATGACACCATTTATTGTTCAGCTCACTGTATAACTCATTCACAGTCTGAATGGGATGATGAAACACTAGGCTCCAAAAGAAAAAGAATGGTTTTGACCAGACTTCCTTTAGGACGTTTAGATTATGTTCCAAAATGGAAAAAAGGTCATATTGATCATGTAAAAAGCTAAAAAATATGCTTTTTAGAAAGACCACGCTCAAATTGGTTTTTGTTTTTTGATGACGGGGTTATTGATCTAATACTAAACTCGTCTCTAAAATATGCCCAAGATAATAATCGTCATAATCTGTCTTTCTTATCCAAATCGGAACTTGAATTTTATGGGCATTCTTTTATTTTCGGGTTACTTATTACCACAAATAGCACATTATTATATATATCGTCATTATACCAATGATGAAGACAAAGGCAGCAAGCTCATAACAAATGTATGAGTAGAAACATTTCAATCCATAAAACAAAATTTTCATCTATCCAGCAATAATTTGCTTGATAAGAACGATGAGTTTTCAAAAGTACGACCCTTACTAGACATTCTCAATTAGGGTTGCCATGCGTCCTAGTTTTCCCGGATATGTTTTTTTCGTTGGGTCACGTTTTTATATTTTTCTAGTTTGGTACAACCCTGTCTGTTGTTTATGCGATTCTTGCGAGAATACAAACGCCAGACAGCCCAGACATAGCGTCCATAAGAATACATGTAAAACTATGTATAATTATTGTCACGTGTCAAAGCTGTTTGCAACGCAGTGTGCTTGACCTGATTGTTCTATGAGTGTGCTCATGGCTGTTGTGGGTGTAAGTTGATCGGTGGTCGTCGGTGGGTACATGCAGGGTGCACGCGTTTACATTCACATGTAGATATAGTACACCCAACCTGATCTTGTTCTATGTGTAGTATAGTTTAGTGTCTAGTGTGAATGAGTCCTAGTCTTGAGATGAGTATGAGTCCTAGTTTTGTCCTCTTTTTTCGAAATGGAGATGTCCTAGTTTTTAAATGTGCTTGTCCTACCGTAAGCTTTTTTGGTCTGGCAAACCTACTCTCAATAGAAAAAAAATTACAATTGAAGATATTTGCATTGACCCTATCAATAGACGAACAAATGTTTCCATGCTTTGGAAGGCATTCATGTAAAATGTTTATCAAAGACAAGCCAGTTCATTTTGGCTTAAAGCTCTGGTGCTTTTGCTCGTCCAATGGATATCTATTTTATTTCCTACCATGTGGGGGAGCCCAAAAAGGAAAACATTCTGACCCTGGCTTCAGTGGTGATGTTACGAATTTACTATCTGTTGTGAATAAACGAGTAAATCATGACTTAAGGAAAGAGGTGTTTTTGCTACCGGTACCATCAGGGAAAATAGGACATATAACTGTCTACTTGAAAACTCAGTCATAATCTAAGAAGGATCCTATACCTATACCTCAGTGTATGAATTGGAATCCAAAGTTGACATTGTTCGTTGGAATGATAAGCCCATAGTGACGGTTGCTACTGATATTTGCAATGTAGATCCAATCAATCGAGTGAAACGTTACAATAAAAAAGAAAAAGCATAAATTTATGTTTTCCAGCCAAATGTCATTTCACAGTATAATAAGTAGGTACATGACAACAGAATTGCCAATTATAGGTGCCAGGTGTTGGGGGAAAAATCGTGGTAGCCTTTATTTTGCAATGCACCAGATAGTTTGGTTGTCAATGCCTGAAAAATTGTCAAGAAAATCAAAATAGCTCAAATAGATTTCAAACTTTACGTACCCTTGCGTTTTCTAAGAACGGAATTTATGTAAAATTTTCTTTTTTTGTTTCCGTTTTGACAAGTTTCACACTCATTATGGGTACTGTATAGATGTAAGTAGGTAATGCAACGATTGAGACCCAAACCGGAAGTGCAATCCGGCTCTCTGATTGGTCCACGTGACCCACCACCCAGAATCCCTTGCTCTCTGATTGGTCGAAACCCGACCACGTGACCTAAATGTGCTCACGGCCGTCACTTGAGATGTGAATTTCACAATCTGGGCTCGGCGCGAACGTCTGTGCGGTCTACATCCTCAGTGGATGTAGAAGATTTCTTCAAATGAGCGCAAACTAGGCCCCCTAGAATCCATATCCGGATTTACTTTTAGTTTTTATTTCTTTACATATAGGGTGTCTTAAGCTGCATCTTATATATATTTTTACAATAACAGGGTGGTCCGTAAGTCGTAGGTATTGGGCCACTTTGGACAGACAGTGACGTCACATGTGGTTAAGTATGGGATCTGCGTTACCGACATGACAGTTGACAGTTGACAGCTGCCAGTTACCGACATGACAGTTGACAGTTGACAGCTGCCAGTTACCGACCCAACAGTATATAGATAGGGGGCCCCGCCCACAAGGACTCCGTCCCTTCCAAGATGGCGGACCCAAGATGGCTTCCAATGTAACCTGCATTCTAAGGTCATTGACCTGTCTTTGGCCAGACAGTGACGTCACACGACTTGGGCCAGACAGTCACATAAGTGTCTAACCTATTACTTCAAATTATTATATTTTGAAAAAAACCATTTGGTGCAGGTGAGTTTCGAACCCGGGGCATTCAGATGGGAGGCAACGATGCTACCCATTGAGCTAAGCAGACGCTTGTTAATTTATTGTTTTAGGCTGGTATATATATATACGACTTTTAATTACAAACAAACCATACATGTAACATAATTAAAGTTTTTGTTATTATTAGACAAATGGATGATTTACAAAATAATGTTTAATATTAGAGGCGGAACCAAAACGGAAGAACCAAAATGGCGGAAAATGGCGGAATGAAAGATGGAAGCCTGTGATACCTTAAGCTGACATCCCTGACATTATAAAAAAAAATGGCGGCTTTCGTTCTTAAAGATGGTGCCTTTCGCTGATAAAGAATGGCGGCTTTCGTTCTTAAAGATGGTGCCTTTTGCTGATAAAGATGGTTGAAGACTCCATTATTTAAAGTTACGTCACCCTAACCTTTAGAGCCGACAAATGAGAGTGAGGTTGATAAGCGAGAATAATGGTATTGGTCGAAGACTCCATGATTGAAAGTTACGCCCCCTATTAAAACAAACCATTCATAAAGCTTTTGTTATTAGACATAACCAAATATCGGAGAGACAATAGAGGTCGCTGGCAAAACAAAAGAAGCTCAGAAACAAAATGGACAACAGGTTCAACTCTTAAGCTTAGAAACAATGGTTGGTTACAGGTTCAATTCCTTTCTACCACGTGTTTAGTGTCATGTTACTCGTCTAAGTAAGCAGAATTAAAAAATGGCGACTAAAATGAGATAAAAAACTTAAAACCCTTATCGCGGAAGATCCGTGAGACGTACGCAGGAACCAATACATGCACGGTGTTAAGGAGGCCAAATCAAATTGGAATATACAATAAAATGGCCACTTCCGGTCTAAACTTTAAATCGTTATATCTTTTCAACGGAAAGTGAGAAAGGAACCGACTTCAAAAATGTATGTTTCATAACAAGGTCTACAAGAAACTGAGATAAAAAACTTTAAACCCTTATCGCGGAAGATCCGTGAGACGTACGATAGAACCAACACATGCACGGTGTTAAGGAGGCCAAATCAAATTGGAATATACAATAAAATGGCAGTAGGTAATGGGACACTTTGAGCAGACAGTGACGTCACAGGAAGTGACGTCACGGCGCCGGCGCCACGCCCTGGCGCCGGCGCCACGCCCTGGCGCCGGCGCCACGCCCTGGCGCCTACCCTGGCGCCTGCCCTGGCGCCTGCCCCGGCGCCTGCCCTGGCGCCTGCCCTGGCGCCAGCCCCGGCGCCGACGCCTAGCCACGCCCTGGCGCCTGCCCTGGCGCCTGCCCGGCGCCTGCCCCGGGCCCGGCGCCTAGCCACGCCCCGGCGCCGGCGCCCAGCCACGCCCTGGGCCAGACAGTCACATCCGTGTTATTCCTAAGGTCATTGACCTGTCTAGGAAACTGTGACGTCACACGACTTGGGCCAGACAGTCACATGCAAACATTTCAAAAGTGTCTAACCTATTACTTCAAATTATTATATTTTGAAAAAAACCATTTGGTGCAGGTGAGTTTCGAACCCGGGGCATTCAGATGGGAGGCAACGATGCTACCCGTTGAGCTAAGCAGACGCTTATTAATTTATTGTTTTAGGTTGGTATATATATATACGACTACAAACAAACCATACATGTAACATAATTAAAGTTTATTATTAGACAAATGGATGATTTACAAAATAATGTTTAATATTAGAGGCGGAACCAAAACGGAGGAAAATGGCGGAAAATGGCGGAATGAAAGATGGAAGCCTGTGATACCTTAAGCTGACATCCCTGACATTATAAAAATGGCGGCTTTCGCTGATAAAGAATGGCGGCTTTCGTTCTTAAAGATGGTGCCTTTTGTTGATAAAGATGGTTGAAGACTCCATTATTTAAAGATACGTCACCCCAACCTAGCCGACAAATGAGAGTGTAGACATAAGACATAATAATTAATATGTTTAATATTAGACAGACTAGAACGTCACAATTGTTATATGGGTAGGTTCTAAAAATAACACACAGAGGTCGCTGGCAAAACAAAAGAAGGAAGTTCAGAAACAAAATAGACAACAGGTTCAACCGTGAGATGTACGATGGAACCAACACATGCACGGTGTTAAGGAGGCCAAATCAAATTGGAATATACAATAAAATGGCCACTTCCGGTCTAAACTTTAAATCCTTGTATCTTTTCAATGACAAGTGATAGAAATGAACCGACTTTAAAAATATATCGTTTCATAACAAGGTCTACAAGAAAATGAGATAAAAAACTTTAAACCCTTATCGCGGAAGATCCGTGAGATGTACGCTGGAACCAACACATGCACGGTGTTAAGGAGGCCAAATCAAATTGGAATATACAATAAAATGGCCACTTCCGGTCTAAACTTTAAATCGTTATATCTTTTCAGCGGAAAGTGATAGAAATGAACTAACTTCAAAAATGTATGTTTCATAACAAGGTCTACAAGAAAATGAGATAAAAAACTTTAAACCCTTATCGCGGAAGATCCGTGAGATGTACGAGAGAACCAACACATGCACGGTGTTAAGGAGGCCAAATCAAATTGGAATATACAATAAAATGGCCACTTCCGGTCTAAACTTTAAATCCTTGTATCTTTTCAACGACAAGTGATAGAAATGAACTGACTTTAAAAATATATCGTTTCGTAACAAGGTCTACAAGAAACTGAGATAAAAAACTTTAAACCCTTATCGCGGAAGATCCGTGAGATGTACGAGAGAACCAACACATGCACGGTGTTAAGGAGGCCAAATCAAATTGGAATATACAATAAAATGGCCACTTCCGGTCTAAACTTTAAATCCTTGTATCTTTTCAACGACAAGTGATAGAAAGGAACCGACTTCAAAAATGTATCGTTTCGTAACAAGCTCTACAAGAAAATGAGATAAAAAACTTTAAACCCTTATCGCGGAAGATCCGTGAGATGTACGCTGGAACCAACACATGCACGGTGTTAAGGAGGTCAAATCAAATTGGAATATACAATAAAATGACCACTTCCGGTCTAAACTTTAAATCGTTATATCTTTTCAATGGAAAGTGATAGAAATGAACTGACTTTAAAAATATATCGTTTCGTAACAAGCTCTACAAGAAAATGAGATAAAATGATTTAAAGTTACGCCCCCCATTAAAACAAACCATTCATAAAGCTTTTGTTATTAGACATAAGACATAATAATTAATATGTTTAATATTAGACTATTAGATTTCGCATGAAGTTCAGAAACATACTGTAGGGGGCCCCTTGATGGGTAAATGGTATTCGTGTTTGAGCTTGTCTAGAATACAGCCGTTAGAAGTATGACATCATCCACAAACCTGTTCCACAAACCTGTTTGAGCTTTGTCTGTACGGTCGTTATCTAGTGTAATTTCCGTTGAATGACATCACCCCATTATTTGTGTTTGAACTTGTCTGTGTATCTGTTTAATATACGCAAGAGAGAGGCCCGCTTAGGGTAAATAACGTGTCAGTTGATGACCTTGGTGAATGTTATCTTGTGTTATATCTGTTCAATCACCCCCATTACTCGTGTTTGAGCTTGTCTAGTACAAACCGAAAGGATGACATCATCCATGTATTTTAGCTTATTATATAAATAAGTGAGCAAGTTCGGTTATCTTATTAGTTGTTGTACCATGTCGTTTAACAGTGTCTTATGGTATGGACACAAAAATAGATTGTTTGAAGAAGACTGTGAATTTGAATTAAAACAGTTGGTGTTAAAGATACAAGAAGAAGCCTTTATCGACGAACGTGATTCTGAAGGAGAAAATTATGAAGCCGGACATATAGTCGAGTTGTGTGACATATATTTAAGTGGGTTCTGCTCTACACAATTTTTTGCTTTGGCACTCATTCGATACCAACCGGGGGCCCCGTTAAGTGAACCGTTTTTCAAGTATTTACCCGAAGAAGCAAAACATCAATACATACGTTATTACGATAAACAAACCGTCCACACAGAGGCTATTTAGTTTATACAAAAGCCCAGTGGTATACAGATGAAACAAGAATGAATAGTGAGAACGACACCACAAAAGTTAGACTGTTAGTGTTACAGATACAAAAACAAGCTTATCGAGACGGGCGTAAGTCCGAAGCCGAAGAATATGAAAATAGACATATGGTAGAGTTGTGTGACTTATATTTAAGTGGATTTTGTTCAACACAATATTTTGCTGTGGCACTCATTCAACACCAACCGGGGGCCCTGTTAAGTGAACCATTTTTTAAATATTTACCCGAAGAAGCAAAAAATCAATACAAATATTATTATGATGCTGATGAGGTCACACTCGAAACAACGAACATTGAAATTGAACCGCCCTGCGAGGAAGAACTCAAACAAGAAACACTCGAAACGATGAGAGAAGGGTTTAATAAAGAATTTGAGTTTTCAAGCTGTGATGACATCCACAAGGTTGCAGACCACCTAAACGATATATTAAAGCACAGTTCTAATTTAAATGATGATGATGCTGAACGTACTAAATCCATTAATTTTCTAACACGAAAACTTCACCGTACAGACGTCACCGACATGTTATATACAATTTGTAACGAATATTTCGACAGTCTTCCAACCAATGCTGATTGGGATAGATATGAGAACAAAGATTGTGTTGTTGTAGACAAGTTTGTTAAAGTCTGGCAGAAATATCTGGATGATCATGCAGTGTAGCACGAAATATGTTAAAGTATTTAGTGATCGCAATAGATTTGTAAAATTTACCAGGAAACCACTCAGAACCATTCAACCGACGTTTGTGGTGGAGGGAACAACATCCGGCATCAGTGCAAGAAACGACTTTGCAAATGTTGTGAAATTTGTCAATCCGTTGGCGTTGAATGAAGAAAACCAATATTTGGCATTGGAAGAGTGGGATTTTTACGATTTCCTAGACAACATACGTGAGCTGTATAGGAAATATCTTAAAGGTGAAGACGAGCCAAAATAGCTTTATAGTGCATCATCTTAATTACTGTCACATAACCTATTCAAAGGTGCTAAGTGAAAAAAAAAAGCCTTGTGTATCGATCACGGTTTCACATCTATGCATCTATTCTTAAACGAAGATCACCATTTAAATGACGTGTGTAAATATGGCGGCTAGAGCATGCGTACAAGTAATTTGTTTATTAAAGTCCTACGTGTTTGGTATTAAATGAATCGTCTTGATTCACATAGTAAGTTAAAAGCAATAAAACTCAACACGGCAACAAAGCTCAGCTGTAAGAGTAATAATAATAATTAGATAAGTATAAAAGTTGATAATTTCAAACGGAGCATTTAGTTGAAAACTGAAGCAGACCGAGTATAATATGGTGAACAACGGTAGAAAACGAAAATCTGCTAAAGCAGAAAATAGTGGTGGTAAAAAACTTAAAGTGCTACAAGACGTCTTACTGGGTGATGCAATAGAAAGTATTATTCCAAAAGAAGAACCAAAAACGTTGGAAAACATGATAAGTGAACTTTGTACATTATATCCAACAGCAGAAGTTGATGAGCAGCAGAATCAGGCTATAGAAAATATAATTAATGCAGCATATCCAACAAACCTACAAACACCCTATCAGCCTACGCAAGAAGATATTTTCAATCAGAAGCTGGTGGAAATCAATAATAAAAACATCGAGAAAAAATTGAAAACAGAAGACTGTGAACTGATGTGTCAAACAACTTTTTCTCTTACGTCGAACGGCGAGAAGCTGCTTAGCATTGGCGTTAATCCAGTTTTAAATTTTTTGCCGTTAATTAAATTATCTCAGAAAAACTCTAATATACCTGTGTTTTTTGATGTGTGGACATTTGAAGAATTTTTAAACGTATTACCTACGATAATTTACAATTTGGAAAACAAATCTATAGAAACTAGTGAAACATATACTTTAACCAATTATCTTGTTAAATCACAAAGAAAAACTGTAAGTTTTAAGCTGAAACTCTGTGGTAAGGAATATGTAATTAATTTTAACTTGTCAATTCAATCACTTAAAATACTAGAAGATATCGGATGTGTAGCTAAGGATTTATTGTTAGAACTAAGCTGTAAAAGTTTCTTTAATTTGAAGATGTTTGCTAATGATTTAAGGACCGAATTAGCTAAATTTAGAGACATTTCCCTAATTAGATGTGCCTTTTTCGTAGCTAGAGAAAGATATAGTGATACTTTAAGCATGGTATGTGAATTTGTTACAAAATACCAACACGTACTTAATGATATTGTAAACTATCGCAAATTTTAAATGTATAAATTGTAATAAAGAAATTGTAAAAAATATATTCGTTTTATTGAATAATTTTTACAAGGATATGTGTCAACACTGTTTAAAAATAAAAAATCTGAGAACACTATCTACATCCTCCGGAAAACACATTAGAACCAGATGTTTCCGGCGACTAATTAACCGCTATCTACATCCTCCGGAAACTCTATAGGATGTTTCCAACAACTAATTAACCACTATCTACATCCTACAGAGTTTCCGGAGGATGTAGATAGTGGTTAACGGTTAATTTCACAAAAACTTGCGTCAGCTATGAGGTTTCATACACAGATCGTGAAAAAGTAACGAGGACTACTTTTTTTTTCACGATCTAAAATATTTATCCAGCTCGCCAATACCTGTAAAAAATCCAATTCGTCTTCATAAGGCAGCTCATTTAGGTTAGGCTTATTTATTTACTTCTTTATGTACTTATCTATATAGTTATTTATTTACTTCTTTATGTACTTATCTAGTCAAACGTTCCTAATATTAGTTTCTATACTCTTTCAAGATTTCCTTGTGAAAATATTTAGTTTAAAGACGTGTTATAACGTCTAAAGTGATTGTAGAAATTGAAAATCAATTGTAATACTGCTTATATTTAAGCGACTTGTCATAAATTTGCTAATAACGAAAACTTTACGTTTAGCTTTGTGTTGAGTAGGTTGTTGAAATAAAAAAAAAAACACATATTTTACAATGTTTATTTTAATAAAAGCATATATTTTACAACGTTTGTTTTATTATAAAGTATTGTAATACAAATTATTTTATATCTTTGCTAGTTATCCATGAGTTATGAGATTTATCAAAACCAAGCCATTTCACATACGACTTGGCGCCTTTCTTTCTGATTACTCTTTCAACTAAATAATAATCAGGGGTTGCAGTCTTTTGTAGCTCCTCTTCATAAAATCCACCACTGATTGGTTTGCCTTGCATGTCTTCTATTAAATAGGTGGTTGGATTAGTGCAGTGAACTTTAGTGATTTTAAACAGCTCCGTTGACCAACGCGGTGTATAACCTTTCTCAAATAATGTTTTAGCTTTACTTAGACGTACAACATCACCCACTTTAAATTTATTTTTGTTAAACACTTTCAGATTCGAGTAAACTTGTTTCAGGATAGCTTCTTCATTTTTCTTGTTAACATCTTGAGGTTTTACACCAGTTGTTCGATGAACAGTAGCGTTGTAAGTAGCAGTGACATCAGGTAGTGTATTAACCCACTTGTAGGAGCCAATCAAGTTGAAATTTTTATATATCTTCTCTTTTAAGGTACGTATGACTCTTTCCACTATTGCAGCCTTCTTCACGCTATAAGTGCTGTAGTGATTAATGTTGTATTTTTTCATTAAGGCGTTAAATTTAGCGTTATAGAACTCGCGACCAAGATCAGACTGGATGTTAGAGGGCGCTGTACTAGTAGATAAAATATCAGCCATAGCTTTAGTCACCTCTCCAGCAGTTTTAGATTTAAGAGGGCGAGTCCACACGTACTTTGAAAAACAATTAATAACCACTAAAATATACTTGTAACCAGAGTTGTCTTTGTAGTAGTCTGTAAATTCTGCTAAATCAATCTGCCACAAATCATTTAAACCTTTGATTATTGTACGTCTACGTTTAAAATTGATTCTTGCCGGTTTATATAACTCATCAATAATTTGTTTTTTGGTATCAGATGGTTCAACTGTTTTGCGTCTCATGGCGATGTTGGATTTAAAAGTATCCACTTATCATGTAAATCTTTTAGTTTGCTGTCTATCTCACCTAGCTTCTTTTTCAACTTGTTATTCTTTAACACATCAATATCTTTTAAAACTTGAGCAGCTATCGTCTTGTCTAAATTTTTCAATTTGTTTTCAAACTCGCTTTTAAGAGCAGCTAGTTCTGATTTATGTACAGCTTCAAGGGTTATAGCGACAAGACTCTGTGATACTTCATTTTTATTCTTCTTATACTCATCTGCCCACACATCGACAAATTTTCTATTCACACCATCAGCAGGCTCGATAGGATCACCTACGTTACATAATTTATGGTTTTGCATATCAAAATCACCACTTGTAGTTTTCGGAAATGTTTCTCTGTGCACAATTTTGTTTAAGAAGCTGGGAGTCTTTGCAGAACGTCCGAACTTATCGATAGACATTTTTACACTGAACTTATTTTATTTGATTCCAACTAAACTCCATTTTTGATATCCGTTTATCCACCATAACCCAAACTGCTGCCACTGCTTCCTGAACTAAATTTCTATTTATCCCTTCGATAGCACCATCGATATACTCCTTAGTCACAAACGTTTTTTTAAGTTTATTTTCAATCGTAATCACTGCTTGATTTAAATCGTCTTTAGTAGCAAACGTATTTTTCAAGTCAGCTTCAAGTTTTGAAACTGCTAGATCTATATAATCTTTTTGAAGTTTAGATATAGCGGTATCAGCCATAGCAGTAAACGTTTTATGGAGAGGAGACACTGTTTGATGTATGTACTCCTTGATATCCTCTTTAAGACTAATTAATGTTTCATCAATGTTAGTTTTAAGCGGAAACGAGCTGTAGGCTTCATGTTTAAGATCCATATAATTTTTCATTAATTGCTCTTGCAGCTTTTGTAGTGATTGATCAACACCAGTCTTAAGTGGAAATGAGTTATAGACTTCACGTTTAAAATCATCATAGTTTTTAAATTTATGTTCAAAGTCTTTTTTTAAAGCTTCCAACTCCGGCTTATGTACAGCGTCAAGCAGTATAGCAATTTGAAGTGCTACAGCATCTTTGCTCACCTTATAATCAGTTTTAGTTTTCTGATAGTCAACTTTAGTTTTCTGATAGTCGTCTATCCATACATCGACAAATTTTTTACTTACACCATCTGTAGGTTCAACAGGGTCACCCACGTTACACAGCTTATGGTTTTGCACATCAAAATCACCACTTGTAGTTTTCGGAAATGTTTCTCTGTGAATAATTCTGTTTAGATGTTTTAAATTCTTTGCAGAACGTCCGAATTTATCGATCGGCATTTTGAAAATGGTGAAAAACACACAAGTCTGTTTATATAACACCCACTTCCTTCAGTTCTTCAATAATAGACTGAATTTCGTTGTTGTGTGCGTTATTACCAGCTGCTTGAGAAGCTACTAACAGTCTAAGTCTATCAACCAACTCGTTTATATCATCCCAGTATACATACTCTTTCTGTTTTTTGGTATGTAGCATGTATGGCATACCACGGCCTAAAGTTACCGAGGAAGATCGCGCTCTAGCACCTTCTTGTTTTTCTAAAATTGGTTTTATTACATGTTGATATTTGGTAGAGGTGTTTCGTAGAACGTCTTCTTTAGGATTGTTCTCTTTTCTGTGAAGACTAGTAGGTGCCATTATGTCTGCGTAGTCACGTAAAGCTTCCCGATTGTTCAAAGCACTCATACCAGGTTTTCTCAAAAATATCAATTCCAACAGATGATTAGTACCGTAATATCTTCTGTCACCAACCACAATTTGAAAGGTTTCTCTATTTTTAAAATCTACGTTAGTAACAACAAATTTAATAGGTTTGTTTCCAAGCATCCAAGTGTTGGTAGCTTTATCATAAGTAACACCATATGTTTGATCACAGGAATGATTATCTGTAAAATATTTATCAACATAATATCTAACAACTATTGGATAGGAACTTAACATTCGTTCGTACACTGCTTTTGGTGTATTTGCAGCAGCATCTAATTTTCTATAAGCTTTAGTAGCCCATAATTCAGGTTCTGGTGCCTCCGCCTCCAATTCAAACGTTTCATCATCACTAAGGAATGGAATTTCCTCCTTTGCTGCTGTTGGTTTGACATCAACTTCAGTTTTAGTCGGTTTCTGTTCAGTTGTTTGAGTAGTAGCCAATAATGTAGCAGGTTTCTGTTGAGTAGTAGCTAATGATGTGGTAGTTTTAGTCGGCTGGTGTTGAACAGTAGCCAATGCTGTGTTTTTCGATATATCACTCAAAGGTTTTAAGATGGGTTTATATAAACGATGTAATGTTTCATCTGTCTCTGTTTTGCCAAGCTTCAAAGCTAAATATTTCTTTCGAATTATCTTTGATAGATCAGCTATTTTACGTTGTATATTTGATGGTGCTACTATTTTACGGTGACGAGCAGCTTTAGATTTTTTCGACATGTTTACTCTATGTCGAACAACTTAATACTAGCGTTTTCCAGTCAACTGAGATATATAAAGTGATCAAACCCTTTGCGGTATCTTCCTTGTGTTAAATCAGAATCTTTAACGACAACCACCATATCATGTTTGTTTTGCCAGCATTCACCACAAAGGAGCTTGAACTTTTCAAAACTCATATCGGTAGTTACATGATCATCATACACATGTTTAAGATTAGTTTCATCTTGTTTAAATAAAACTATAATGTTAGCATTATCACGCACCAATTGCTTCGGAACTTTGCTATATGTCTGACATAAGTAGAAACTATCAATATTTTTATGTCTACCCATACAAAAATACGATTTTATTTTATCTTGCTTATCACAAGCTACATCATCAAATATAAAAATTGAATTACTCTTTGCATCTGCAGGATCTAATATCTCCTCGTTTTCACTATATGGATAGTATCCAACACCTTTCGTAGCATCCAACACCTCCTTCAACATACTGTATTTAGGTTGATATAAAGACTTTGAGTATACGTATACGTTTTGAAATTTTAAACCGTTGGGTTCAAACAACAAACTTAGCATAACATTTGTTTTACCACATCCACTTGGACCACATATCAAACATCTAACTGTGTTTGGTAAAAGAAGTCCATGTCTTTGCTGTTTAGGTGATGGAATGGTAACAACATCATCTATGTTTGTGACTGGTAGGGTAGCTTTTGCGTGTTTAACAATACGCATCGTTAACTAAACTAAAACTTTTACGAGTGCAATCATCTATATAAATACTTAGATTTATCATACCTCATTAGCAGTATAAATGTTGGTGTGCCAAGGTGAAGGTCTTGTTAACACTACCATCAACAAATTACCTGTTGAGCTGCATGTTCCTGGTTATCAATTTTGTGGCCCGGGTACTAAACTTAAAGAACGTTTAGCAAGAGGTGATCAAGGTATCAATCCTTTAGATCGTGCTTGTCGAGATCACGATATCGCATACTCTCAATCAAAACAGTTGAGTGATAGACATCGAGCTGACGAGGTGCTGGAGAACCGAGCTTGGGAGAGAGTAAAGTCGAAGGACGCAAGTTTTGGTGAAAAGTTAGCTGCTTGGGGTGTTACAAACACTATGAAAGTTAAAAGAAAGCTTGGTATGGGTTTAACCCCAAAGACGGCAACCAAACGTAAACGTAGCAGTAAAAAAGTAAAATGTGGCGGTAAAATACCATTTAAAAACATAATAAATTTAATGAAAGGTGCCATAGCTGTGGGTGCGGAAGTTCCATCTGTAAAAAATTTACTACATGTAGCGAGAAAAGTAATTAAAAATGCTGGCGGTCGTAAGAAAGTCAAGACACCCAGAGTTATTCCAGTACCGAAAAGTGGCGGTTTCCTTCCACTACTACCTTTAATTTTTGGTGGTCTATCAGCGCTGGGAGCTCTAGGTGGTGGTGCTGCGGGTATTGCTAAAGCCGTGAACGATGCTAAATCAGCCAAACAAAAATTGGAAGAAGCAAAACGTCATAACCAAACGATGGAGGCTATTGCTGTTGGTCACCGAGGTAGTGGCTTGTATATGAAGAAACAGCGAAGCGGTTTCGGTTTATATTTACATAAACCAAAAAACGTGTAAAGTGTTTACCAGCAAGACCTCTAACAAATATAGATCTTGTGAAATTTGCTGGTAAAATGAAAATTCCATATTTTAGAGGTGTATACATGCGAGATACTTTACCATCGAATGGATCACGCAAGAATGAATCATTTATCATGAATTTGCAAACAAACAAAGAGCCAGGTAGTCATTGGGTTGCAGTTAAGAAACGTGGTGACACGGCCGTGTACTTTGACTCATATGGAAACTTGAAGCCGCCAACTGAACTGTTGTATTATCTTAAAAACTGTACTATATTGTATAATCATGATGTATATCAAAAGTATAATACTTATAATTGTGGTCACTTATGTTTAAAATTTTTAAATAAAAGACTTAAACAGTAGTATCTGTGTTTCAGTCATGGCGCGTACGTTTGCTTTGAAGGGTTCTTCGTCCTCTTTATCGATGGAAATATTTCCACCGTTAGTATTAAAACCACACTTTGAGTATTCGCTCGCGCTTGCAAACTTTCATACATATAACACTATACCAAACATAGAACGTGGGTGTAATAAGTTTCATTATTTTTCTGCTGTGAGTGGTAGAAAGATTCGACAAGAAATAAGTATTCCAGATGGTTCATATGAAATCAGTGATATCGAGAAATACATTCAGAATGAGTTGTTACGACGTTATATTAAAGATAAACATCTGGATCCTGCAGTAGAACACAACATCGATGTGGTAAAACTGTTTTCGCTAAAAGCCAACAACAACACTTTGAAATGTGAGATTACATGTCAGTATGATATAGACTTTTCTACCGACGCTTCGATAGCACCAATATTGGGATTTTCTAAACAACGTCTTGCTACAGGTAAACTTTACGTTTCCAATTTACCCGTAGAAATTGTACGAGTAAAGACGATTCGTTTGGAATGCAACATAGTAGATGGTTCTTACCACGATGGAAAACCTACACATACAGTATATGAGTTTGCTCCTATGGTAGACCCTGGTTATGCGATTGATATAAAACCATATAGTAAGGTTTTTATGCCTCTTACCACACGTATCATTTCGCATATAAATGTAAACATTATCGATCAGAATTCAGTACCTGTGAACTTTCAAGGTGAGGAGATCATTGTGATATTGGAGTTGAAAGAGACACCAACATATTATGCTGATTATAAATAGTAGTAATCAAACCGCTCCAGCTTCAGTATCTTCGCTACCTGAGTCGAAAGCGGTTCTATCTTGGGAGAACATACAGTTTCTACAATCATTGGGTTACGATGTTAAGCAAACTACATATATTCGCAGACCCTGTGCACGACGAGTCAATCAGAGGGGAAGAAATACACACATACGCTCCTCAAACCAGATCGTTTGACCATAATGATACCTGTGAGTTTGCAATCAATCAACAAGATATTTTTTACGATTGGTCTTCATCTGTTCTACTGATAAATGGTAGTATCGAGACGAGTGGTACGATTGGAACTGTAGAAGTAACGTCTAATGCAGCAGCTCATTTGTTTTCCTCTATTGCGGTTGAAATGTGTAATCAGATTATTGAACATGTTAGAAATCCTGGTATAGTTACATCAATTAGAACACTTTTGGAAGCAAACAGTGATGAAGCAAGAGCTCTGATTCCAGCGGGATGGCATCCAACCGAAAACAATGTGATGTTAAAAAATGAACGTTTTTGCTACTGCATACCTCTTAGCTACTTGTGTAATATTTTCAAAGACTATAAAAGAGTGCTTTTCAGTAAATTGCTTCTACGTCTCACTAGAGCTCAGAATGATAGAAATTGCTTTATTTTGGTTGGTGCCGCAGATGCAGATAAAGCATTAAAGTTTAACATTGAGTATATGGCTCTGCAGGTGAAACATATCCACCCTAGTGAAGTTATACAGCAGCAATTATTAAAGTCGATTGCTCTAGATAAGAAAATCCTTATACCATATAGAAAATGGGAGATGTATGAATTACCAAATCTAAATAATTCAACGAAAGACTTGTGGTCTATTAAGACATCCTCAAACACTGAACGACCCAGATTTGTTATTGTGATATTCCAAACAGATCGATACAGTAACGTTAGAAAAGACATCAACGAGTTTGATCATGTGGGTATTCGAGATATAAGACTTCACTTAAATTCGAAACAAATCCCCACAGAGGGTATGAACCTGAACTTTAACCAAGCAAATTACGTCGAGGCATATAAAAACATGATTGAATTTCAACGTTCGTATGTTGGCAGAGAACCACAGCCTACCTTGGATTACAAGTCTTTCCTAAAATATCCCATGTTTGTATTTGATTGCTCC
Source organism: Tillus elongatus (assembly GCA_964006375.1). Taxonomy (NCBI): domain Eukaryota; kingdom Metazoa; phylum Arthropoda; class Insecta; order Coleoptera; family Cleridae; genus Tillus; species Tillus elongatus. The sequence goes on along the minus strand of OZ023263.1, from coordinate 87,295,688 downwards.
AAGTATAGCGACTCTATAAAACCTTCTACTGTGGATATCAAATTGGAAATGGAAAGTACTACCAACTTTCCCAATCACACAAAATGTTTTTGTGTAATTATACATGATTGCGTCATCGAGTATGCCCCACTCTCCAACATCGTACGCTATATAATGTAGCTGCAAGGATGTTGCAATCACTTTCACGATGAGGTTCGTGGTCGTTGATACTCAGGGTTTTTGTCTGCCTGAATTTACACCTAAAGAGTTTGTGATTTATAATGGTTTCCAAACAGTGCATTGTGTTTTTAAACCGCATACACCATTACGTTTACTGTCTGCAGACATAATCAAGCAAGTGAAGTTTCTACAAACACAACACCATTGCCTTGACTATAATTGTGGTGATATCAATTTAGAAGAATTACCAAACATAATAGCAAAACATATTATAGCCCAACGTGTTGACAGAATTTATGTTAAAGGTGAAAACAAGCAAAGGTTTTTGTTACATTTACTATCAACCTGTGGTTATCAAGTGGATGTTATCAACCTGGAAACCAGTGAACGCTGTCCAAAGTTAGTGCCTGATACTCCTTTGTGTATGGATCATACTTTAGGATATAATAGAAAATGTATCTGTAGCATAAATAACTGTATATCATTATTTACTTATATTGTAAGCTTAATGCCATAATAAAACAAACGTTGTAAAATATATCTGTTTTTTTATTTTAATCTACTTTTAAATACATTTATTAATATTAATTTCCAACCACATTAGTCTTTCCAACATCCATCCGCTATCACCTTTCAGCAAACTCTAAAGCTTTTGTGTAAACCTCCTCAGTAAATTCTTGATATATATTTTCAAAGTTAGTTGCCACTGTGATATTTTTATTTTTAGTATTAAATGACTTCATTTCTTTTTTTTTTATTTCGACTTTGGAGCACATACAAACCAAACAATTCTAGATTCATTTTAACTGTATCGTGTTTGGCTAAAGCAGCCTCCATCAAATGAAACAATTTCTGCTTCACACTTTCCATGGCAAGTCGTATATCACTACCATCCATACTAATACGATAGGTAGCCATTCTGTTTTTAAAAGCTTGAGTTAACATATAAACTTGTTCAACTTCCCACGGTTCACACACTTTAGATTTGTGAATTTCACTACGTAAAGCACTCTTTTTTCACTTGTAACGAGCACGATTCACTGTATCTCATCTTAACTATAGGTGCTTAACTAATGAATAAAACACAGACATCTTCAGTTATATATTTTTATTAACAAATATGTTTACGATAAATATCTTTAAGTACAGTGTAATATTTAAAACCAAAATACATGAGCATAAATATGACAAGACACATAAGAAAACCAGTTGATATAAACATAGAAATATAATTTGAAGTGAACAGGTAAGAATCATTTAACACAAGAGTTCTCCAGTCAGCTGTCTCACCTTGGGTGCCATGATCAAACAAAAACATAAGTTTATAATGTACTATATCAGTTTTAATATTGGACATGTTGTATGTTGAAACTTCAATCGCTTCATCGTTGTGCAGATATGTTCTTGTTAGTCCAGACCATTTGGTGCAGTCATCGAAACAGATTCGCACTTCTTTCACATTTGGTGGTTTGTAGACGTAAAACACATTTTGACACAATGCTGTCAGGATGACGAAGCTTGCTTTAAGAGGTGGTGCCATTGATGAGGTTATTGATGTCGGTTAGCACTTGTTCTTGAGCGTAATGCAAACACTCTGACATGTAATACTTGAATGTTGGAGACATGTTGTTGAGTAGGGTTTTTATCACTCGGATGGTTTGCGCGGCACTCACATCTGAATTACCCAGCTCTGTTAATGTTTGAACGATGTCGCGAAGAAAACAGTCATATATCCAAGCAAACTGTGTTTCTCTTACATACTCAAATCTTTCCTTAATGATTTCCTCATGCTCCACCAGCTTTTCTACAGTGTCTTCATTTAGATACATAACCATATGTGTAAAACAATTATTAACACATAAAACTTTTTCACCTAGTATCGTTGCAGAAGAGATTCGACAGTAGCTCGTCTGAGTTACAGCATGAGTTTGTTCATTATCTTTAAACCACTTTGCAGATAATGCATGTATGTTATCCATAAAATCGTAAAACTGCCACTCTTCCAATGCTAGATATTGATTTTCTTCATCTAGAGCCAAAGGGTTAACAAATTTCACAAGTATTGTGAACTCATTTCTTGCACTAACACCAGTTACTAATTTTACAGATCTTCTGATGTTGAAAGTTGTTTCCATTAGCATCCTAGTATCATCTTGATATTTGTTAAACAATAACTTTTTCCTATGATGTTCACGGAAATCAGGACCATCGTTTTCGTCACACATTGTTTCAGCACAACAATTCCAAGCAGCTTTCATAGCTAGAACTTTTAAACTAAACTTGCTATCGTAAACTCTGATGTTAAATAGGTTTTCCCCCCCCCCCTCTACTTTAATTGGTTGTATTCTTCTGGTTGGTTGACTGTTAAAAATCTGAGAACACTATCTACATCCTTCGGAAAACACATTAGGACCAGATGTTTCCAACGATTAATTAACCGCTATCTACATCCTCCGGAAACTCTATAGGATGTTTCCATTCGATAATTAGGTGAAAGTCTCCAAATAAACCATACCATACCATACCATCTATACCTACTACACAAGAGAGTGTGTGTTGGTTTTAGGTGTAAGTATGTAGCGGTTGTAGGTGTTAGTTGAGATGTTGCTTCCAGCACATCTAGGGGGCCGGAATTCCGGCCCCCTAGATGTGACTCTAAGTGGACACCTTCGGTTGAAATATTAAGGGTATCGGTATTGATTGGTACATAGACTGTTTCTTTAGCTGACCGTTGTAATAGATAATCAACTCTTTTAGTTTTCTTATTTTCCAGCCAATGTCTGAATCTTTTCTCACCATTTTTACACAGCTTAGTCGCATTAAAATAACCAGTGTTCTTATCGATAATTAGGTGAAAGTCTCCAAATAAACCATACCATCTATACCTACTACACAAGAGAGAGTGTGTTGGTTTTAGGTGTTAACACAGCTTGTTCTGACTTACTTAAATATTATATTTCTTCTGTTCAACAAGACGATTATTTTGATGTGTCACACATGTATGTAGCTCTAAGAATAGCTATACCGGAAGTGTCTACCCGGAAGTAACATTTTTTATTGAATATGTTTTATAGAGTTTGCTTTGCTGAACAGCGTGCATGTGTTGGTTCCAGCGTACATCTCACGGATCTTCCGCGATAAGGGTTTAAAGTTTTTTATCTCATTTTCTTGTAGAGCTTGTTATGAAACATACATTTTTGAAGTCAGTTCATTTCTATCACTTGTCGTTGAAAAGATACAAGGATTTAAAGTTTAGACCGGAAGTGGTCATTTTATTGTATATTCCAATTTGATTTGGCCTCCTTAACACCGTGCATGTGTTGGTTCTCTCGTACATCTCACGGATCTTCCGCGATAAGGGTTTAAAGTTTTTTATCTCAGTTTCTTGTAGACCTTGTTATGAAACATACATTTTTGAAGTTAGTTCATTTCTATCACTTGTCGTTGAAAAGATATAACGATTTAAAGTTTAGACCGGAAGTGGCCATTTTATTGTATATTCCAATTTGATTTGGCCTCCTTAACACCGTGCATGTGTTGGTTCCAGCGTACATCTCACGGATCTTCCGCGATAAGGGTTTAAAGTTTTTTATCTCATTTTCTTGTAGACCTTGTTATGAAACATACATTTTTGAAGTTAGTTCATTTCTATCACTTTCCGCTGAAAAGATACAAGGATTTAAAGTTTAGACCGGAAGTGGTCATTTTATTGTATATTCCAATTTGATTTGGCCTCCTTAACACCGTGCATGTGTTGGTTCTCTCGTACATCTCACGGATCTTCCGCGATAAGGGTTTAAAGTTTTTTATCTCATTTTCTTGTAGACCTTGTTATGAAACGATATATTTTTAAAGTCGGTTCATTTCTATCACTTGTCATTGAAAAGATACAAGGATTTAAAGTTTAGACCGGAAGTGGCCATTTTATTGTATATTCCAATTTGATTTGGCCTCCTTAACACCGTGCATGTGTTGGTTCCAGCGTACATCTCACGGATCTTCCGAGTCTTCGACCAATACCATTATTCTCGCTTATCAACCTTCACTCTCATTTGTCGGCAATACCATTATTCTCGCTTATCAACCTCACTCTCATTTGTCGGCTAGGTTGGGGTGACGTATCTTTAAATAATGGAGTCTTCAACCATCTTTATCAACAAAAGGCACCATCTTTAAGAACGAAAGCCGCCATTCTTTATCAGCGAAAGCCGCCATTTTTATAATGTCAGGGATGTCAGCTTAAGGTATCACAGGCTTCCATCTTTCATTCCGCCATTTTCCGCCATTTTCCTCCGTTTTGGTTCCGCCTCTAATATTAAACATTATTTTGTAAATCATCCATTTGTCTACTAATAAACTTTAATTATGTTACATGTATGGTTTGTTTGTAGTCGTATATATATATACCAACCTAAAACAATAAATTAATAAGCGTCTGCTTAGCTCAACGGGTAGCATCGTTGCCTCCCATCTGAATGCCCCGGGTTCGAAACTCACCTGCACCAAATGGTTTTTTTCAAAATATAATAATTTGAAGTAATAGGTTAGACACTTTTGAAATGTTTGCATGTGACTGTCTGGCCCAAGTCGTGTGACGTCACAGTTTCCTAGACAGGTCAATGACCTTAGGAATAACACGGATGTGACTGTCTGGCCCAGGGCGTGGCTGGGCGCCGGCGCCGGGGCGTGGCTAGGCGCCGGGGCCGGGGCAGGCGCCGGGCAGGCGCCAGGGCAGGCGCCAGGGCGTGGCTAGGCGTCGGCGCCGGGGCTGGCGCCAGGGCAGGCGCCAGGGCAGGCGCCGGGGCAGGCGCCAGGGCAGGCGCCAGGGTAGGCGCCAGGGCGTGGCGCCGGCGCCAGGGCGTGGCGCCGGCGCCAGGGCGTGGCGCCGGCGCCGTGACGTCACTTCCTGTGACGTCACTGTCTGCTCAAAGTGTCCCATTACCTACTAATGGCCACTTCCGGTCTAAACTTTAAATCGTTATATCTTTTCAACGGAAAGTGATAGAAAGGAACCGACTTCAAAAATGTATGTTTCGTAACAAGGTCTACAAGAAACTGAGATAAAAAACTTTAAACCCTTATCGCGGAAGATCCGTGAGATGTACGATAGAACCAACACATGCACGGTGTTAAGGAGGCCAAATCAAATTGGAATATACAATAAAATGGCCACTTCCGGTCTAAACTTTAAATCGTTATATCTTTTCAACGGAAAGTGATAGAAAGGAACCGACTTCAAAAATGTATGTTTCGTAACAAGGTCTACAAGAAACTGAGATAAAAAACTTTATACCCTTATCGCGGAAGATCCGTGAGATGTACGATAGAACCAACACATGCACGGTGTTAAGGAGGCCAAATCAAAGTGGAATATACAATAAAATGGCCACTTCCGGTCTAAACTTTAAATCGTTATATCTTTTCAACGACAAGTGATAGAAAGGAACCGACTTTAAAAATGTATGTTTCGTAACAAGGTCTACAAGAAACTGAGATAAAAAACTTCAAACCCTTATCGCGGAAGATCCGTGAGATGTACGATAGAACCAATACATGCACGGTGTTAAGGAGGCCAAATCAAAGTGGAATATACAATAAAATGGCCACTTCCGGTCTAAACTTTAAATCGTTATATCTTTTCAATGGAAAGTGATAGAAAGGAACCGACTTAAAAAATGTATGTTTCGTAACAAGCTCTACAAGAAACTGAGATAAAAAACTTCAAACCCTTATCGCGGAAGATCGGTGAGACGTACGATAGAACCAATACATACACGCTGTTCAGCAAAGCAAACTCTATAAGCATATTCAATAAAAATGTTACTTCCGGTAGACACTTCCGGTATAGCTATTCTTAGAGCTACATACATGTGTGACACATCAAAATAATCGTCTTGTTGAACAGAAGAAATATAATATTTAAGTAAGTCAGAACAAGCTGTGTTAACACCTAAAAACAACACACTCTCTCTTAGACTTAATGAAGTTACTTTCAGAGAAAATTTCAACCATACCAGAAAGAACAGTAATCAATAGCGTATTTAAATGTTGACTACATCAAGTGATGCGTGCTACAGACAAATTTTAGTACACCCTCTTAGACTTATTGAAGTTGACGGCACAGGCAGCTGTCAAGCGTACCTAACAAACCAAAGTAAATATGTCTTGAAGAACAGTCTTCAATTGCCCTAAACCAACACATCTCTATCATTTCAGAGTAATCTTAGCCATGTGACCAGTTAAACTAAGTATCTTGAAGTGTAGCTTTTATGTTTATGAGATATAAAATAAGAAAACCAAAGAGTTAATTGTCTATTACAACAACAAGCAGAAGGGGTTGACTTGGTACCTACAGCTGCTACATACTTGGTAAAAATGGGGTGCCACTAGCATTTCAGAGTAATTTTAACCACACAACACTCTAACTGTCTTGAGATGTGGCTTTATGTGTCATTGGTTGGAAAATAAGAAAACTAAAGAGTTGATTGCCTATTACAACAGTCAGCTGAAGGAACATTTGGGTTATCGGAATACCGATAACGCCAAATGTTCCAACCGAAGGTGTCCACTTAGAGTCACATCTAGGGGGCCGGAATACCGGCCCCCTAGATGTGCTGGAAGCAACATCTCAATTAACACCTACAACCGCTAAACACTTGTTGGACTTTAATATGTTTGATATTAAATTCGGTTTGCTACATAACCATTCATTTTTACGAAAAACTCAACAATTTTTATTTCTGCGTAAGCGAATTTAATCAGAAATATAGAACCAATCTTCAAGGAACCGAAGTAAAAGGATAAGAACATTAAGAACAAACATTCCGATACCGAAGTGATCCTAAACACACCATATGATGCAAATTCTGTAAATCTCTTTAACAGAAGAAAAACAGAAGTGAAACACCGTAAGACAAATAGAACCGATGTACATAACAGATGTGTCTGAGGAGAAACGTATTCAGAACCTTATTGAGTTTACTAAGTTTTAAGTATACGAACATAACAGTCTATGTACCAACCAATACCGATACCCTTAATATTTCAACCAAAGGAACCCACTTAGACTCATCTCCAGGGAGCCGGAATACCGGCCCCCTAGAAGTGTCGGAAGCAACATCTCAACTAACACCTAGAACTGCAACATACTTGGTAAAAATGGGTGGAGCTCAGATTGTAAACGACTTGATATCTGGTACATATGTCTGTAAAGATTTCATTCTAAATTTAGCCTGTTGGATATCCAATCTTTTCTATGAAAAGTGCAACCAACCAACTAACCAACCACCCAACCAACCAACCAACGTTGAGGGGCGTAGAGATAGCAAGCTATCTACAAGTGGACCCCTCTGAACCTATGATGTTAATAATGGATTAAGAGATTGAATTGGTACGTGTTTATATTGAAGGCTTGCAAGCTACGTACAAGTGTCTGAATATATGATGGTAATGATGGGTTAAGATATTTAATTGACATGTATTAAAGGCTTAGCGGTTTTCACTTGAGTCATCGTTATTCGAAAACTATTAGAACGAAAACCAGGTCCTTTACTCTGGTATATCTTACTCAGTAGGAACCAAATGTCTTCGAAAACAACATTCTTTGCTTTTCTGAAAGGCAAGTGAGCAGCCCCCTTGTCGAACCCCTCCGAGCTAAAGGTAAACCCCACTCTGTCTTCGGGATCGACATCATGGACTATATGACTCACAATATCTTTAATACGATCTTTGACCCACTTCTCTGGATCGTTGACATCGTCAGGTATATCTTGTAGTCTAAAGCATACGCTTCGTCTATCAAGTTTAAACTTCTTATTGGAGGTCACTGTATCTTCAAGTATTTGGAATGCCATTGTTTCGTGCTACACAACTGACTGTGTTGGTTAAAGGACCGAAGTTTAGCCTCGTGTTTATTAAAGACTAAAGTTTAGCAGGTACTAATTGTTTTCACATTCACTGTTGGCTACCGACTGAACCTTAGCTCCTCGTCTTAATATTCGACAAACAACACAGACAACACAACTTATTGTTTTCACCTTCACTGTTGGTTAACGACTGAACCTTAGTGGACGCTTCTGAGTCAAACAAGAAGAAAACAATTTAAAACACATCTACGATGACCATGAGGCAGCCGACATGGACTTTGAACAATTTTTAAAAATAGATGCGGCCAGGTTAGTTGATCAACCATCCAGGTCAGTCTTCACCTTCACTGTTGGCTACCGACTGAACCTTAGCGGAAGCTCCTCGTCTTAATATTCGACAAACAACACAGACAACACAACTTATTGTTTTCACCTTCACTGTTGGCTACCGACTGAACCTTAGCGGACGCTCCTCGTCTTAATATTCGACAAACAACACAGACAACACAACTTATTGTTTTCACCTTCACCGTTGGTTAACGACTGAACCTTAGTGGACGCTTCACGTCTTAATATTCAACAGACAACAACGACAGCTGTCATACAGCCGTCTGACATGACAGACAGCTGTCATACAGCTGTCATACAGCTGTCTAGCTGTCTTAGACAGCTGTGTTAGACAGCTGTGTTAGACAGCTGTGTTAGACAGCTGTGTTAGACAGCTGTGTTAGACAGCTAGACAGCTGTATGACAGCTGTATGACAGCTGTATGACAGCTGTCTGTCATGTCAGACGGCTGTATGACAGCTGTCGTTGTTGTCTGTTGAATATTAAGACGTGAAGCGTCCACTAAGGTTCAGTCGTTAACCAACGGTGAAGGTGAAAACAATAAGTTGTGTTGTCTGTGTTGTTTGTCGAATATTAAGACGAGGAGCGTCCGCTAAGGTTCAGTCGGTAGCCAACAGTGAAGGTGAAAACAATAAGTTGTGTTGTCTGTGTTTGTCGAATATTAAGACGAGGAGCTTCCGCTAAGGTTCAGTCGGTAGCCAACAGTGAAGGTGAAGACTGACCTGGATGGTTGATCAACTAACCTGGCCGCATCTATTTTTAAAAATTGTTCAAAGTCCATGTCGGCTGCCTCATGGTCATCGTAGATGTGTTTTAAATTGTTTTCTTCTTGTTTGACTCAGAAGCGTCCACTAAGGTTCAGTCGTTAACCAACAGTGAAGGTGAAAACAATAAGTTGTGTTGTCTGTGTTGTTTGTCGAATATTAAGACGAGGAGCTAAGGTTCAGTCGGTAGCCAACAGTGAATGTGAAAACAATTAGTACCTGCTAAACTTTAGTCTTTAATAAACACGAGGCTAAACTTCGGTCCTTTAACCAACACAGTCAGTTGTGTAGCACGAAACAATGGCATTCCAAATACTTGAAGATACAGTGACCTCCAATAAGAAGTTTAAACTTGATAGACGAAGCGTATGCTTTAGACTACAAGATATACCTGACGATGTCAACGATCCAGAGAAGTGGGTCAAAGATCGTATTAAAGATATTGTGAGTCATATAGTCCATGATGTCGATCCCGAAGACAGAGTGGGGTTTACCTTTAGCTCGGAGGGGTTCGACAAGGGGGCTGCTCACTTGCCTTTCAGAAAAGCAAAGAATGTTGTTTTCGAAGACATTTGGTTCCTACTGAGTAAGATATACCAGAGTAAAGGACCTGGTTTTCGTTCTAATAGTTTTCGAATAACGATGACTCAAGTGAAAACCGCTAAGCCTTTAATACATGTCAATTAAATATCTTAACCCATCATTACCATCATATATTCAGACACTTGTACGTAGCTTGCAAGCCTTCAATATAAACACGTACCAATTCAATCTCTTAATCCATTATTAACATCATAGGTTCAGAGGGGTCCACTTGTAGATAGCTTGCTATCTCTACGCCCCTCAACGTTGGTTGGTTGGTTGGGTGGTTGGTTAGTTGGTTGGTTGCACTTTTCATAGAAAAGATTGGATATCCAACAGGCTAAATTTAGAATGAAATCTTTACAGACATATGTACCAGATATCAAGTCGTTTACAATCTGAGCTCCACCCATTTTTACCAAGTATGTTGCAGTTCTAGGTGTTAGTTGAGATGTTGCTTCCGACACTTCTAGGGGGCCGGTATTCCGGCTCCCTGGAGATGAGTCTAAGTGGGTTCCTTTGGTTGAAATATTAAGGGTATCGGTAGGTACATAGACTGTTATGTTCGTATACTTAAAACTTAGTAAACTCAATAAGGTTCTGAATACGTTTCTCCTCAGACACATCTGTTATGTACATCGGTTCTATTTGTCTTACGGTGTTTCACTTCTGTTTTTCTTCTGTTAAAGAGATTTACAGAATTTGCATCATATGGTGTGTTTAGGATCACTTCGGTATCGGAATGTTTGTTCTTAATGTTCTTATCCTTTTACTTCGGTTCCTTGAAGATTGGTTCTATATTTCTGATTAAATTCGCTTACGCAGAAATAAAAATTGTTGAGTTTTTCGTAAAAATGAATGGTTATGTAGCAAACCGAATTTAATATCAAACATATTAAAGTCCAACAAGTGTTTAGCGGTTGTAGGTGTTAATTGAGATGTTGCTTCCAGCACATCTAGGGGGCCGGTATTCCGGCCCCCTAGATGTGACTCTAAGTGGACACCTTCGGTTGGAACATTTGGCGTTATCGGTATTCCGATAACCCAAATGTTCCTTCAGCTGACTGTTGTAATAGGCAATCAACTCTTTAGTTTTCTTATTTTCCAACCAATGACACATAAAGCCACATCTCAAGACAGTTAGAGTGTTGTGTGGTTAAAATTACTCTGAAATGCTAGTGGCACCCCATTTTTACCAAGTATGTAGCAGCTGTAGGTACCAAGTCAACCCCTTCTGCTTGTTGTTGTAATAGACAATTAACTCTTTGGTTTTCTTATTTTATATCTCATAAACATAAAAGCTACACTTCAAGATACTTAGTTTAACTGGTCACATGGCTAAGATTACTCTGAAATGATAGAGATGTGTTGGTTTAGGGCAATTGAAGACTGTTCTTCAAGACATATTTACTTTGGTTTGTTAGGTACGCTTGACAGCTGCCTGTGCCGTCAACTTCAATAAGTCTAAGAGGGTGTACTAAAATTTGTCTGTAGCACGCATCACTTGATGTAGTCAACATTTAAATACGCTATTGATTACTGTTCTTTCTGGTATGGTTGAAATTTTCTCTGAAAGTAACTTCATTAAGTCTAAGAGAGAGTGTGTTGTTTTTAGGTGTTAACACAGCTTGTTCTGACTTACTTAAATATTATATTTCTTCTGTTCAACAAGACGATTATTTTGATGTGTCACACATGTATGTAGCTCTAAGAATAGCTATACCGGAAGTGTCTACCGGAAGTAACATTTTTATTGAATATGCTTATAGAGTTTGCTTTGCTGAACAGCGTGTATGTATTGGTTCTATCGTACGTCTCACCGATCTTCCGCGATAAGGGTTTGAAGTTTTTTATCTCAGTTTCTTGTAGAGCTTGTTACGAAACATACATTTTTTAAGTCGGTTCCTTTCTATCACTTTCCATTGAAAAGATATAACGATTTAAAGTTTAGACCGGAAGTGGCCATTTTATTGTATATTCCACTTTGATTTGGCCTCCTTAACACCGTGCATGTATTGGTTCTATCGTACATCTCACGGATCTTCCGCGATAAGGGTTTGAAGTTTTTTATCTCAGTTTCTTGTAGACCTTGTTACGAAACATACATTTTTAAAGTCGGTTCCTTTCTATCACTTGTCGTTGAAAAGATATAACGATTTAAAGTTTAGACCGGAAGTGGCCATTTTATTGTATATTCCACTTTGATTTGGCCTCCTTAACACCGTGCATGTGTTGGTTCTATCGTACATCTCACGGATCTTCCGCGATAAGGGTATAAAGTTTTTTATCTCAGTTTCTTGTAGACCTTGTTACGAAACATACATTTTTGAAGTCGGTTCCTTTCTATCACTTTCCGTTGAAAAGATATAACGATTTAAAGTTTAGACCGGAAGTGGCCATTTTATTGTATATTCCAATTTGATTTGGCCTCCTTAACACCGTGCATGTGTTGGTTCTATCGTACATCTCACGGATCTTCCGCGATAAGGGTTTAAAGTTTTTTATCTGTTTCTTGTAGACCTTGTTACGAAACATACATTTTTGAAGTCGGTTCCTTTCTATCACTTTCCGTTGAAAAGATATAACGATTTAAAGTTTAGACCGGAAGTGGCCATTTTATTGTATATTCCAATTTGATTTGGCCTCCTTAACACCGTGCATGTGTTGGTTCTATCGTACGTCTCACGGATCTTCCGCGATAAGGGTTTAAAGTTTTTTATCTCAGTTTCTTGTAGACCTTGTTATGAAACATACATTTTTGAAGTCGGTTCCTTTCTATCACTTTCCGTTGAAAAGATATAACGATTTAAAGTTTAGACCGGAAGTGGCCATTTTATTGTATATTCCAATTTGATTTGGCCTCCTTAACACCGTGCATGTATTGGTTCCTGCGTACGTCTCACGGATCTTCCGCGATAAGGGTTTTAAGTTTTTTTATCTCATTTTAGTCGCCATTTTTTAATTCTGCTTACTTAGACGAGTAACATGACACTAAACACGTGGTAGAAAGGAATTGAACCTGTAACCAACCATTGTTTCTAAGCTTAAGAGTTGAACCTGTTGTCCATTTTGTTTCTGAGCTTCTTTTGTTTTGCCAGCGACCTCTATTGTCTCTCCGATATTTGGTTATGTCTAATAACAAAAGCTTTATGAATGGTTTGTTTTAATAGGGGGCGTAACTTTCAATCATGGAGTCTTCGACCAATACCATTATTCTCGCTTATCAACCTCACTCTCATTTGTCGGCTCTAAAGGTTAGGGTGACGTAACTTTAAATAATGGAGTCTTCAACCATCTTTATCAGCAAAAGGCACCATCTTTAAGAACGAAAGCCGCCATTCTTTATCAGCGAAAGGCACCATCTTTAAGAACGAAAGCCGCCATTTTTTTTTATAATGTCAGGGATGTCAGCTTAAGGTATCACAGGCTTCCATCTTTCATTCCGCCATTTTCCGCCATTTTGGTTCTTCCGTTTTGGTTCCGCCTCTAATATTAAACATTATTTTGTAAATCATCCATTTGTCTAATAATAACAAAAACTTTAATTATGTTACATGTATGGTTTGTTTGTAATTAAAAGTCGTATATATATATATATACCAGCCTAAAACAATAAATTAACAAGCGTCTGCTTAGCTCAATGGGTAGCATCGTTGCCTCCCATCTGAATGCCCCGGGTTCGAAACTCACCTGCACCAAATGGTTTTTTTCAAAATATAATAATTTGAAGTAATAGGTTAGACACTTATGTGACTGTCTGGCCCAAGTCGTGTGACGTCACTGTCTGGCCAAAGACAGGTCAATGACCTTAGAATGCAGGTTACATAGGAAGCCATCTTGGGTCCGCCATCTTGGAAGGGACGGAGTCCTTGTGGGCGGGGCCCCCTATCTATATACTGTTGGGTCGGTAACTGGCAGCTGTCAACTGTCAACTGTCATGTCGGTAACTGGCAGCTGTCAACTGTCATGTCGGTAACGCAGATCCCATACTTAACCACATGTGACGTCACTGTCTGTCCAAAGTGGCCCAATACCTACGACTTACGGACCACCCTGTTATTGTAAAAATATATATAAGATGCAGCTTAAGACACCCTATATGTAAAGAAATAAAAACTAAAAGTAAATCCGGATATGGATTCTAGGGGGCCTAGTTTGCGCTCATTTGAAGAAATCTTCTACATCCACTGAGGATGTAGACCGCACAGACGTTCGCGCCGAGCCCAGATTGTGAAATTCACATCTCAAGTGACGGCCGTGAGCACATTTAGGTCACGTGGTCGGGTTTCGACCAATCAGAGAGCAAGGGATTCTGGGTGGTGGGTCACGTGGACCAATCAGAGAGCCGGATTGCACTTCCGGTTTGGGTCTCAATCGTTGCATTACCTACTGATGTATGAAACAAATAAAGCATAATTATTATTATTCTTTTAGCACAAAGTTTCATATTTGAATCCATATACTTTTTAATCTTAATCTTCAATTAAAATTTCAACTGTTTGTTATTAACCATTTGAATTCACAGAAATCGCTTTAACTGGTTCTGCATGAAACATTCTTGTCTCAATTATTTCATTTTCACATTCTTCACTTTTGTTATGTAACGATTAATCAGGGCAGACATTGCTTATTACGGTTATAAAAATATATATATAGGTTGTCTGTTACTATTATGCATGCTTATGCGCGTCTGTTTTACTATGATCCCACAGCTATGTTCTAAACTGTGACTGTGATCACGTCATGCCTTTTAGTCACTGGTATTAAAAAGTAACAGCCACGACTCACAGTGACATTGTAAAAATCTCGTACGGTTTATTACAGGAAATAAATAGACTAACTAAATAAAGTAATTGCGAATATTATGCAAATCATAGTAAAAAGTTATCAAACTTCTACAGTTGCCTGGCAGAAGTTTATTTCAGATCACGGATCCACAGACAGGTAAACTGGTAAACATCTAAAATATGATCGTTTTATCTCATCTAGACAACATTGGACAATGTCCTGTAAAGTTTGAGTGTATAAGTAAGGTTATGTATCTCAATCTGCAATGTTCACTTGTCAGTGTAAACTGAAAAATCGAATATAGTAAATTGCCTGTCTCAGTCTTACTAACTTAATTATCTTATTGTGTCGATATCCTCTCTCTCTCTCTCTCGTATACAAACTATGCGATATAATGTAAGCATTGATCATTTGTTGTAAACCTCTTTAATTGTAGATCCATGGTTTAGACTTAGATTTAAAGTTTAAAAGACCTGTGCACAAACAAATCGATAAAGATATATGCAGATAGCCAAGCTGCAATAAAGGCTCTTGGTTCCTACCGGTGTAATTCAAAGACGGTAAGGAGTTGTAAATCTGCCCTTAACGAATTGGGCAGCTGTAATGAGGTGTCGCTGGTCTGGATACCGGGTCACTCGGTGATGGCAATGTTGCGGCCGACGCGCTTGCCAAGAGTGGGGCCCAGAGTGACTTTGTTGGACCAGAACCGGTGCTGGGGATAACATCTTGCACAGCAAAACGTACCTTAAAGACCTGGACAGAAAGAATGACAATCCAATATTGGCAAAATCTTCCAGGATTAGCCCACTCTAAGGCCTTCATAAATGGCCTGTCTGAGTCAAGGGCTAAAAAGCTTCTAGAGTTGAACAGACAACAACTGAGAACTCTAGTCGGCCTGTACACAGGACACTGCCGCTTGCGGCACCACATGCACCGTATTGGGGTCGGTCAGGAGACCGAGTGCCGGCTGTGCATGGAGAATGAAGAAACAGCAGAGCATGTGCTGTGTTACTGTCCGGCAGTGGACAGGACTAGATACCTGCTCTTTGGCAAGGTAAAGCTTGCTCCAGAAGACCTGGATCAACTTTCGCCCACAAAGATTATCGACCTCTGCAGGAGGCTGGATTTGTTGGGCGAAACATAGACTTTAGGCGTGAGCCACAATAGACCTTAAGGTCGCGGTGGAGGGCCGATATGGCCCACTCACTTACAAACCTAACCTAACCTAACCTAGACTTAGATTTGGCCGAGGAATGGCCATGGTTGCTGGGGTTGGCAAAAAGGGTCCATGGTGGCCTACTTGCTTGGCGTTGGCCTCCCCACCACTGCTACTACTACCACTACTGGCGGAGGATCTATAGAAGCAGCCTTTAAAGAAATAGGAAAAAAAAGGCTTTAGATAGAGATTCGTTTATTACTTTAGTAGACCTAGAAAAGCATTGGATAATGTGGATTGAAAAATTATGTTTCATATAACGAATACAGCTGAATTGGATAACTGAAGCTAAAATAAGAAAAGGTGTACAGCAAGGATGCTCATTGTCGCATTATTTGTTCAATTTATTAATAGAAGATACAATAAATATGCCTAAGGAAAATACAGCAGGAACCAAAATAAATGGATTCGTCTACCTACAAAAGATAGGTAGTTAGACTCAACGCCAAAGTCATATAGACCAATAAGCATGTCCTTCCTACTTAAAACATTATAGATTATTGGATAGGTGGTTAATTGGCGACAAAATACTGAGTGGAAACCCTCTAAGTGAGCAGATTTACACATACCAGCCAGGAAAATCAACAGACCTATATGCTGCTTACAGAAGGCAATATTTTAACTTAGAAGGTGTCGACGAATGTAGTAAAAACTGGAGAACGAACCTCAATATGATCTTGTAGATGTAAAAGAAGGCTGTAAGAGAAATCTGCTGGATGAAAACACAGCTGGGGGTTGCAATAAGGCAGTTAAGTGGTATACGAAGGTTTCTCTACCTGTTAGTAAAGACCACATCATTAGCAGTGTTGGAAGTCCTTTGGGACCTAGGTTCACTACATATATTTATACAAGAAGGGCGCTCAGTTGTACATGGGCTAATGCAACCTTAATCATCAATAGGCTAACAGCACAGAACAGATCTGTTCCGTGCTGCTGGCTTATTAATTCCTTGTATAGCTTCTGATACTCGTGTACCAGAAGCTATGCAAGGAATTAAAGGCAGAACTGATTCTACGTATGCTAACTGACAGTAGGGTCTCTAAGCACATTTTCAATGTAGAAATATCAGGGTGAAAAAGACGACAAAAAAAGGCGCTCCTGTAGCAGCAGAAATAGTCTGGTACACTCACAGATCCAAAACAAAGTCGAGCATTGGATCAGGAATTTACAGAATATGGCCAATAATTAAAATTTCAGTGAGTTTAGGGTAATAGGCAACAATATTCCACACCAAAATAACCACATTCCAAGATGCGCAAAAAATGACAAAACAATAATTCGACATATACTCTGATAGTCAGGCGGCGCTTAAGGTACTAGGTTCCATCTAGATCAATTCAAAGATAAGGTGGGGCTCTGACAACTCTAACGGAGCTACAAAGTCACAACAAAGTGACATTAGCATATGTTTCAACACACGAGGGCCATAAAGAGAAAAATAAGTTACATAAACTGGCCAAGGAAGGTGCATCCAAGGAAATCTATTTATGAATATATTCTAAGCAAAACACTGGAGTGGTCAAAAAACTACCCCAGAGTTCATAAAAGGGCTGAGCCCAAATTCTCAAAAGACCTGCTAGGAAACAGCAGAAATGCGATTTGGAGTAACAGGTCTATTAACAGGATGCTGCCGACTCAATAAGAACATGTGCCAAATAGGCCTGGCAGATGAAGTACTGTCAGACGATGCTAAAAAGAAGACAAAATTCCACTTCATTTAATGTGAAACCTAATAAGCTTGACATTCCGCTCATTTGGAGCAGATATACCAAAGGCTGAAAGCTACATGAGTCTGTTCAGGATCTGGAAAGAGTGCTCTAAAACTTTTTTATTGTAATCCACGGCCTGGACAAAGACTTCTTCATGTAGCTTTCTACCCTTGGTCTCTTCTCCAAGTGACTGCAACATCAACCTTATTATGTTTCAGATTGATACAATGAAGTGGGATTTCATCACAAAATCAATACAGTAATTGATAGAAGGAATGTAAAATATGTTGGTCATATTCAGAGACATAATAACTTTCTGACATTATTTGAAGGACACATCCTCGAAAAAAAAAAAGGAAAGCAGTAGTCAAAGAGGAAAACATCTAAAAAACCTAAATCAATTGTGGAATTGTGGAAGCTACAATGAAATGAAGAGAGTTAGAGACAGATAATCATGTTTGCGACATCGCTTTTAGTCTGTGATGATGATGACGTGACTCATTATAAGTAAAGCTGGAAAAGTTGTAAATAAAACAAAATATAAATAAAAATATTATTTAATGGTGTACAAAAAATGTGAACTTACAAAACTAATTTTACACTAAGATTCTTGTTTTATTCAGGCATCTCCCCTCCTGGCACAAGCTGAAAAAACATCGTCATTAAATACTTTTTTATGTGTACAAACATACTAAACAACAAGAATAATACTAATAATACATCTTTAATGTACCAATCGAACCAGAAGTTTATTAAGGAGACTTTTAATTAACCCATGAATATACGCCACACATAAAAAAGAATAAGACCCTCCACGAAATCACTATCTAACAGAAAGTTAGAAAGAGGTTTTGATTTCAATTGATGTAACCTTATTGTTTCCTAGCGTTTCCAGGAAACAAACGTTAATGTATTTTGAAGAGTTGTTAAAAATTAATATCATAAATGAAAAGGTCTACAAAGAATATTTAACTATAACTAATTTTTGTATTAAACAAAATATTTTTAAATTCAACAATGAGTTTTTTGAACAAACCCAAGGCATGTCAATGGGCAACCACCTAACGCCATTTATTACGGACCTTTTCATGAGAAGATTTGAAACAGTATGTATGTTTTCGTATGTGGATGATATTTTCGCAGGTTTAACACAAACATTTGCAGAATAGACGATTTTAGTGCCAAATTGAACAATAAATTTGATTCTATAACATTTACCCACGAATCAGAAATTAATAATAAATTACCCTTTCTAGATGTGATAGTTATCAAAAATAAAGACACTTTAAAATTCAATGTCTATGGGAAGGAAACCACCACTCTAAGTTACATTCCCAATGACTCACATCATATGTACGCAAAAAAATGGCCAGTCTGAAGTTTATAGTAAACAGGTTAATTAACTTTCCTTTAAATAAAAATAGATATACCAAACAATTAGGGTATATTAAGAACGTGGCCTAATATAATGGATACACTGCTTGCCTAGTGGAGAAATTAACTAACAAACAGATTACAAAGAAAATGTTTGCGGAATCAACGACTTTTAGCAGACAGAAAGCCGAAAAAAACTTTGTTTGCTTACTATTTGAACCGCGATTCACGAGGGGTCTAAATAGCATTTTTAAAAAGGCCAATTTGCGACTAACATTTTTGACAAAAAATACTTTAAAAAACTTGCTAGCTAACCCAAAAGACAAGGATAGTACCGCTAAAATGTCGGGAATTTCTGAAATAGGTTGTAAAGATTCTGAAATAAGTTGTAAAGATTCTGATCTTAAATACGCCGGACAAACAAAAAGATCTATTGAAATTAGCTTTAATGAACATTTAGCACAATTAAGATAGGGTACTATAGATATATCTTCTGTTGCCAGGCATATTTGTGATAATAATCACCACGTAAATAAGGAGGATCTAAAATTGATTTAAAATGTTAGACAAGTGAGACAGCTAAACACTTTCAAAAGTATATATATATATATATATATATATATATATATATATATATATATATATATATATATATATATATATATTGCTAAATATAGTAATAATAAAAAGTGTATGAATTTGGCTCCGCCGCCTATGGAGAGTCTATTGATAGATCACTTTGCAAGAAGGACCATCAGAAGAATGTCTGATAGATAATAAGATAATTCAGGTACTTCCGCCAAAGGAAATATGTTAATTTGTGTCTTGTTGGACCACCATCAATCGTTATAGACCGACTACCTGCACAAGAATATAAGCAGAGTTGTAGATGTAAGATATTTAGACTTATTCATCCTCTGATGACGCTAACTTGGTCGGTGAAACGATCGTCAGGTTTTTCAAAATGTGTTGTGGTGATTTGGGTTCTCCAAGTGTACTTATATCTGAAAGTATTATGGATTATTTACCCATTTTCGAATATTTGTTTTTTTAATTGCTTACTGATAATTGCAATCTCTGATAAGCAAATTCAGCTCGCAATAATACATTCCAATATTATTTGAAAAATGGGAAAGGAACTGAAATTAGAGTTTGTAGAAGTTTTTTTCTTGCTATTTTGGGATAACCACCTGAAAATAATAGAATTTTGAAGACAGTAAGAAGTAAAGCTCAACTATCTTTGTCTTCAGCAGTAGAATATGATCAAAAAGGCCGCATCTGAATAAAAATAGAATTGATGAATCTACTGTCTAGAGCACATACTATCATTTAAGCCAACAACATCGCATTATCAACGGAAGCATGTTCTAAAAAGATTGTATTTACCTAATGATATTTCAATAATGAAAATGTATACTCAGTTTAACGAAAAACATTAGGATTTCAAAATAGATTATGAGGTGTATCATAGGCTTAACATATCTTCTGCAAAGCTTGGATATGAAGAGTGTTTTTCATGTGAAAAAAAATCATGATGGAACTACTTGCAAAAAAATGTTCATCATATGAAAACATCATAAAAAAAAGGTCGAAGACGCAGCGAGTGCGTTATGGTAGTGAATTTTCATAAAAATGATCTGGCACAAAATATTTTATTATAACTTTTTTCTCTTGTAACATAGAAATCTAAATTTTCGTGTATAGTTTACTTTTTATATCGTAAACCTACCTACCAAATTTGGTTATCATAGAGTTTTTATTTTTTAAGATAAATATTTTTTTCAAATGAAAACTCAAAATTTTTCCAGAAAACCTCGTCCGATTTTTCTGATTAACGAACTTATCAAAGACATTTACAAAAGGAAGGTTCATGCCAAATTTTATCAAAATCGGCTCATTATTCTTTGAGATAAAAATTTTTTTTGAATGAAAACTCAAAATTTTCCCGGAAAACCTCGTCCCATTTTCCTGGCTAACAAATTTATCAAGGCCATTTACTAAAGGAAGGTGCATGCCAAATTTTATTAAAATCGGCTTATTACTTTTTGAGATAAGAATTTTTTTTGAATGAAAACTCAAAATTTTCCCGGAAAACCTCGTCCGATTTTCCTGACTAACGAACTTATCCAAGCTATTTACAAAAAAAACGTACGTGCCAAATTTTATCACAATCGGCCCATTATTTTTTGAGTTATCGGTGTGATACATACATATATACATATATATATATATATATATATATATATATATATATATATATATATATATATATATATATATATATATATATATATATATATATATATATATATATATATATATATATATATATATATATATAAACATATAAAAATTGAAACTAACCCCGGATATGGGTTCTAGGGGTCCTAGTTCGCGCTCATTTGCAAAATTTTTTTCAAAATTCAAAAGTCGGGATCTCCCCATTAGTGAATTTTTTTTACGAAAATTCACTAATATACTGCAGCTAGAAAAAAGTAACAAGCAGATGGTGTGGCCGCCAAAGCAGCAAAAGAACAACTTCTTGTATCAGCTGACCTTCTGAAAGTATTTGACTACTATAATTTTCTCAAAGGAACATCAAAAATTTCGTTTTTGTTTTAGGTTATTATGATCCTTCTTGCAGATATGTTTAAAGAAATACTTTTTATGCCCAGAACAATAGCATTCAAGGAGACTTTCAGACCGATAGACAAAAATTTGTTTAAAAAAAACCTACAGCTGCTATTTGGTATAAATGTGTGGCAGGGTGTAAGAAAGAAAATATACTTTCTACCTTCAGGCATTTTTTTTAAAGAACAACAACATAGAAAAAATTACAATCTGGCTAGACAATTGTTCTGCCCAGAATAAAAACTGGGCATTTTTATCTTTTTGTGCTTACATAGTTAACTGTCGCCTTCACGAATAAAATTTAAACGCATAATACATGACAATGGTACCCGGGTACCTGCAATAATTATTGTCCTACCATTCTAGAAATCATTAGTTTTCTAATTCTTATAAATAGTTATAGTTATAATGTCATATCTGGTGTTCCAAGAAAACTTTTATGAGCCGTTTCAGCTTACATACTTCCGGTCAGTGTTTTGTTGACAACAACGGATTCTGCATTTCAGATAATTGTTTTCATGATCTGATATTTGTGAAGATCGTAGAGCATTTATTTAGTCTGTTGTCTACCGCTAACACTATTTTCGATTGGAAATTGTACTGTGATTAGTGAATTTTCGGAATGGCAGAAAAATTTAGGGAAGTTTCCAGTTCTGAATTCAAACGGTACGTAGATTATAAAAGTGATAAATGATTATAAACTACATTTTTGTTGTAATTTTTGACATTTTTCCTATGTACCTGATTATTTACAGAATGAGTTATGAACAGCAAGTAAGTTATCTTCAGGAATTAATGCTATGGAATTAGATTTAGAGAGTGATAATGACAATGAACAAATTGAAGACTTTGTTGTCATCAACAAATAACCAAGCAGAAGAATCAGACATAGAAGATGTTTTGCTTGACACAAAATGAAATTGAAATTGCCGAGGAAGACAATTCTGAAGATAAGCAGTTAGAGGTAGAGGTTGATAATTGTGATGACCTAGTTTTGCGTTCTAAAAACGGAACTATCTGCCAATCCAGTCCCCCAATGCCTACTCGTCAAATGCTGTCACAAAATATTTTGCAAAAAAAATCTGAACCTTTGAAGACAAGAAATTCCCTCTCAGTTCGGGAAACTTTCGCACGCATTTTTACTCCAGAAATGTGCAACATTATAATTCGAGAAACAAACCACAAAGCCAAAACCATCCATGCGGAGTGGAATAAACCGCATTCCAACAAACCACAAGAAATTTGGAAACCTCTCAAACAAGAAGAATTTGATGGTTATCGCGGGATACTGATTACTGCTGGAGTGTGACATTCTAAGAAAGAAAATCTGAGAGACTTGTGAAAAAGTGATGCTTACCCATTGTACCGTGCGACAATGTCAGTCAACGGATTTTATTCCATCCAAAGATTTGTACGTTTTGACAATATGAATACCAGAACCGATAGATTGAAAACTGATAAAGCAGCTGCTATCTCAGAACTTTGGCTTCTATTGATGCAAAATTTGAAATTGAATTATACACCGTCTGAATGCCTAACGGTAGACGAGCAACTATTGCCGTATAGAGGCAGGACCAGGTTCACACAGTATATGCCAGCCAAACCTGCCAAATATGGTATAAAAATTTGGTGGGTGTGCGATGCAGCTAATTCTTACCCTCTTGTGGGGCAAATTTATACAGGGAAATCATCGCAAGGTCGTGAACAAAATTAAGGTGAGCGTGTGGTAAAAGATTTATGCATTCATTATAAAAAATAGTGGGAGAAATGTTGTGATGGATAATTTTTTCACCACACTTCCCTTAGCTCGGTTTCTAATGTCATGGAAACTTTCTGTTGTGGATACGCTAAAAATAAATAAACCTTATATACCGCCAGAGATGTTGCCAAATAAAAGTAGGGAAGAACATTCTTCTACGTTTGGATTTTCTGAGGATAATATCACACTGGTTTCATACGTACCAAAACAGGGAAAAGCTGTAATACTCTTAACCACAATGCATGACACTGCAAATGTATCTGGTCCAAAGAAAAAACCTGAAATAATCCATTATTACAATTCAGGGAAAGGTGGTGTTGATAATATGGATAAGATGGTGTCACACTACTCTGTCAAACGTCGAACAAACCGTTGGCCTCTTGCAATGTTTTATAACATGCTTGATATATCAGGATTAGCAGCATATATTATTTATACTGAAAATAACCCTCTTCAGAAGAAAAAAAAATATCGTCGAAAATTTCTTCAAGATCTTGGAAAGCAATTATCTAGACCGAGCATAGAATTGAGAGCCAAATCACCAAAGGTGTTACAACATTTTAGTACCAAATCGGGAATTTAGTGCATGTTAGAAGGTCCATTAGCATACCAACTGCCACCACCGGTTGTAGAAAAGAATCATCCCAGAGATAAAACCGGACGCCTTCAAGTAACAGGTAAATGTTACGTGTGTCGAGCTGCTACAAAAAGACAGAGAAAAAGCAGAAAATCGTGTGACGTTTGTAGCCGCCCAATATGCGACGAACATTGTGAGAAAATAAATAAGTCTTACAATTGCAAACTGTAAAAGAATTATTGTAATAAAAAAATATTATAAAATTAATATACTTTTTCAAATAAAGAGTGTTAATTTTTTTATTACTGTGCCCCAAAGTTAAAGATTTGCAACAAAATAAATTTTTATTTTAGTAGGTACCGGGGTACCCCTGATGTGAGGAATAAGTATAAAAAATTACAATGTCCATTATATAATTTTCAAAAGTTATAAAAAATACATTGGCAGAAAATGATTTTTTATAATGAATTCTGAGATGTCACAACACCTTAGGCATAAATATCAACATTAACAAATAAAAACATCACTTTTAAAACAGAATGGGTACCCAGGTACCCTATCATGCAGACGAAGGTTAATAATCCGGAAGTTAAACTGAACAATTGGGTTTTGAAATTTTTTGTCTGCGGACCAATTTCATCAAGTTGAAAAATCACTGAAGAAGAAGGCTTAAAGTCTATGATTTTATTAACTTCCAAAACTGTGTGCAAGGTGCAATTTCTGGAAATGTCGATGTTTTTGCTATGTATAAAGAAACTTTAAATTAAAATATAAAACTTTTTTCAAAGGGAACATTATGGATCTGGATTAATGGAAAAGATTTGTAAGACTGGAGTGCCAAAACCAGAATGTGGCAACTATGATCAAGGAATCACTCAGGAACTAAAGCAGATGCTATTAAAGTTGCGGTTAATAGTTTGGTTTTTTGGGAAAACTAGCCTGTGTCCAACAAAGCTGATGATGACATGTAAGATCAATAATGAAAGTCGATTTTTTAATGAAAAGTTAGTCAGTAGTTGACAAATATTATAATTAATATAACATACTGTTTATTCACATTTTATAAGTGAACATTACCTATTACTACAAATTAAATTGTCTAATAAAATAATGAACATTATTTAATATGTAATACACCAATAACAAACAAATTATCTTTAGTTGGGGACTTTTTATTGTTTTGCTTATCTAGAAGGCCCTATTTGTAATTTGACATGGACAGATATAATTATTTTTCATGTATTTAGTATTTCAGTTGTGAATATTGCAAGAAGAATGCTTAGGTAATATATCTTGAGAACACATTCTGCATTAATCTGCCAAAATTGATAAATAAATCTAAATAAATGTAAAAAATACAGGCTTGAATGGAGAAACCCGATTATCTTGAAACTAGAATTTTACAGATAGGGCTCTTTACTTAACTAGGGCAGTATTGTTGGTGTTGTACATTGAAGTGTGCATAAAAAGTAAAAAGTTTTTAGGCAGATTATTTTCAAAAATCGTATTTTATAGGAGTTTAAGTTGCACTCTAATTTACTATAAAATGTGTTTTTGCTTACCATTGTTATGTTGTTTCCATTCAAAAGTATTTGGTCAAGTTTAGTTATTCTTCTACCTTCAGGTGTCGTCTCATATTCCGTAACATCTTCAAGGAGCATATTTACAAAGTCATCAAAACCCAAAAGAGTCCCCACGATTTCTTTGTCATTTTTCATTATTATATGTATTCGAGAACCAATACATTTATCCACAAGCTCTGAAAAAGATAGTTTCTAAACTAGTATTGTCACTTTTAAGGAAATTTATAAGTTCATTTATTTACCTAGTGGCAGTAACGTAGAGGATGACACGGGCATCGACATTATGCTAAAATGATACCAAAGTAAACACTTATTTATACTTAAATTAATTAAGAATTAACAATTTTTAGATTTGCGTTTTTCAAGCCGCAAAGAAGTTTGGTTAGGATGAGTTATTAGTTATTAGTGCCATACCATACAACGTCAATTGTCAATTGTTTAATTCTTATCGTCATTATGTCATAGTAAAGTCAAATTCTGTCGCTGTCATTTAGATTTTATGTCAAGAAAAATTAGTGATGCCACATCAAGATTTATAAAACATATTTATAGATCTTGATGCCACATCACAGAACACCCCTATAGAAGGGAAACGCCAATGCTGACGTTTTGAACAATATTGCAGCGCCTCTGGCGGATGCGATGAATTTTAGTCACACGCGGGAAATTTGATTTCATTTTCATTTAGCAAATCTAAATAAATTCTATTTAATTTTATACCACTGCCAGTAAAGAGGTTAAATTAATCAAATAATTTTTTTAATGATTTTTATAGTGAAAGCAAAACAAGTTATGTTTTAATAACACACATACGCCTGTTTTAAGCTTTGCAAGCATAGGAAAAATTAATTGGCAATTTGAACCTTCTAACACTTGCAGATTCAGTTTTTACTATCGATATGATTAATGGAAAATCAAACAATATAAATTACATTTGTGTTTTATTAGAACAATATTACTATTACATTTATTTAAAAACCTAGAACAGTATTCCTATTACATTTATTTGAAAACCATTTTAATTTTGAAAGTAAGATGAAGTATATATTGCAATTCCTTAACGATAGGTAGGTATATTACAGCAGTCTGGTGCTTGTACAATATTACATTTGTCCTTACATAATAATGACAAGTATGTGTTATAATAATATAAAAAAATGAAACCAGTATAAGTACACTTTGTAGAACTCAATTCTCGGCAACATATTTTAACTCGGTATCGTGTTTTGCCATTTTACGAAATGAAAGACCTGCCTGAGGTGTTGCCATATTCCAGCTGGAATTGACCTTCCTGACCTGCAATCACATCAGTTTGTCTAAAGCTTATGAAGGAAGAATATGCTCACATGACCGCAATGTATGGCAAGGTTGGTTTTTCCTTCCTTTAGGGTACATATAAATGACGTCATATTGTCATTTATTAGAAAAACATTTGTGCACCCTTTAATTTCCTTCTTTATTTAAAATGACACTTGGTAATATTCATCTAGCAACAGTGTACACTATCAGGCTTTCTGGTCGCCTTCCGAATCCACCCGATCCATTGTTTACTTCTGAGATGTATAAATAGGAATAGAAATTTTATTTACACTTTGAAATATATGAAGGAAGATGTAATATGGGAACAGCAGTGCTTTTCAGGCATCTTCTAATTTCAGGTACTTTATCGTCATCAACGGAATGACGATCACAAACATAAAATCTATCGTAAATGGCTTGTGGATATAAACCAAGCATCTTAGGGTTTTGTACAGATTTCACCCAGTTATCAAAATGGTCTTCTGATGATTTCAACGGAAAACGATGTCTTTTGCTAAATAAATCCAGGCACCCCGGAACACAACAATAAATCGTGTTCTTGGTTGGTATCATATTTATATCCACAAAGCTTCTGTAAGAAAACGTTATTTACTTATAACTTATGAACTACTAAAACGTTCTAAACTTGCCTGAAAACTAAAACAGCTGTAATTATGTTTCACCAAAACACCCTAAACTATGAAAGCACCTTGCTTTTTTGATAAGAAAATAGAATTGAAATTACATGATTGTTCAAACACAAAGCTTATGATAACGATCATATTTTGATTCACAAGAAAACGAACATTTAGAACACAAAACCTACGAACAATGAAAACACTGTAAAGTATCCACTAAAAGTTAATATAGGTAAAACTTAATTAAAAGAAACGTTTAGCAACAAACTTGTATTATAATTATACAATGAAAGAACTAGTAGCGAACAAAAACTTTTTTACATTCAAAACATTTGAATTTTGAATGTATGATAAAATGGCGCACTGAACAGCTTGTTCAGCAGAATTGTAGCACTACTAGCGACATCTACTATATGCGATGTCCGAACTAGAGCCCTAATAAAGTCCAGGTTAGCTCCATTTAGGTGAAACTTCTATAGGGAGTGTTCTGTGTGCCACATGTATCGTCTTGTGGCGGTAAAAATGAGTAAAGTGTCAGAAATTACATAACATAAAAGTATGCTACAGTAATTCTATAATTCCTTTTTAGGGACATTTTGTAAAGTAAGAAAGAAAAAGTTGTGGGTAAGCAAGATTAAATAAAATATTCAGGTGCATTGCAAGTAGGCACATTTCTGTATTTTCTTATGAAATAGTTCTTAAAAGGCAAGCCTACATGCCTCGCTAAGACATTATGAACTTGACTGTGACTGTTGTGCCACTAGTTGGCACTCGCTTCTTCAATAGTTGGATGCTTTAGGAAAAAACAAAAAATCGTTAACGAACTGTACGACAATTGGGTAATTTGACACAAACGTGTGTTTTTTTCAACTAGAACGGGTTTGCGATTAAAGGTCTCAAGCGGTAGTAATAAGAAAGCAATTTGTGACTTGCAATCTCAATGATAATATAAATTGAAAATGATATATGATTCGCCTATTAGGCGAACGCTTGTTTCTGAATACAATATCTACGAGGGACACGGTTGTCTTTGAAGCAACATCCCAGACATGAGGATAATATTCCAACTTCCAACTAACGTATATGCATACGACAACTTAAGAAGCTCTTGGGGTGAAAATAAACCTTTACCAAGAAACAGAAACCAAGTTTCGTCGCTTCTGCCTCTGCAATAACACAAACATGAAAATAAAAATACTACAGCAGTGTAAGCAGCCAATGTAAAGAGTGTTGATTTTCTGGACAGTGATCTGAGAGTCTGGACCTTGTAGGTCAAGATTTTATAGGAAACGGTATTTCACTTGCCTCTAATTATCAATATAAGGGAAAATTACATTTAAAAGTTAAAGTTAATCTCTAAATTTAATAAACATAAATAGATCTTTAGGGTCAGTTCTTCCATAATAAATTAAATAAATTAAAAAAATATATATGACGAGCGTCTCGCGACAGGAAAAACTCGATGGCATTGATCATGCGTATTTCTCAGAATATTTTAAGTAACGAAATAAAGGACTTCCCTGACCCTGACGAGCTGTTTAATTACAATCCTCCCAATCTGCCCTGACATCAGTTTGCCTAATCAAAAGCTAAAAGAAGAAAAAGTACATTATGCTCACATGAATGGCAGGGTTGATTTTCCTTCCTCTTTTAGCTTTTAATTAGGTAAATTGATGTCAGGACAGGTCGGGAAGGTCAGTTGTGAAGATTGTGTGTAAACAGCACGTCAGGGAGGTATTTTATTTCGTTACTTAAAATATTCTGCAAAGTGTGCACGATCAATGCAACTGAGTTTTTACTGTCGCGAGACGCTCGTATATTTTGCCTGTGAATTTGTAGTTCCATATAGAGCAGCCAGGTAGCGCTGTTTCATTAACTGCCAATTAAATGTATAAAAACTTCCAAGAGCTGCATGAATTACCGTGTAAAGTATTTGACTAGATGCATTTTGGGTTTTAGCCATCATAAAACTCACATGCCGGTTTCGCTCTTATTAGAGCTCATCAGTATGCCGTACTTATGAATACCAAATCATCTATAAACACTTTATAGCACCTCTGGTTTTAAATCCACAATAACTCTGTATACTATGGCAAGAAATTGACTAATCAACTTGACTAAATAGTCGGGCCGAAAGGTACCATGTGAGATAAATCGCAGGTAGCGACATGTCTGTATATCATAGGAACTAGGTCGTCAAACGGGCTCCCACAGCTGCAATTGACAAAAAGCCTGGACGCAGCAAGTGCGTTATGGTAGTGAATTTTCATAGAAATGATCTGGCACAATATATTTTATTATAACTTTTTTTTCTTGTAACATAGAAATCTAAATTTTGGTGTATAGTTTACTTTTTATATCGTAAACCTACCTACCAAATTTGGTTATCATAGATTCTTAACTTTTTAAGATAAAATTTTTTTGCAAATGAAAACTTAACATTTTTCCGGAAAACCTCGTCCAATTTTTCGATTAACGAACTTATCAAAACCATTTACAAAGGGAAGGTACATGCTAAATTTTATCAAAATCGGTCCATTATTCTTTGAGATAAAAAATTTTTTCGAATAAAAACTCAAAATTTTCCCGGAAAACCTCGTCCGATTTTCCTGACTAACAAACTTGTCAAAGCCATTTACAAAGGGAAGGTAGATGCCAAATTTTATTAAAATCGGACCATTATTTTTTGAGATAAGAATTTTTTTCGAATGAAAACTCAAAATTTTCCCGGAAAACCTCGTCCGATTTTCCTGACTAACGAACTTATCCAAGCCATTGACAAAACAAAGGTAAAGGTACATGCCAAATTTTATCAAAATCGGCCCATTATTTTTTGAGTTATCGGTGTGATACATATATATATATATATATATATATATATATATATATATATATATATATATATATATATATATATATATATATATATATATATATATATATATATATATATATATATATATATATATATATATATATATATATATATATATATATATATATATATATAAACATATAAAAATTGAAACTGACCTCGGATATGGGTTCTAGGGGTCCTAGTTCGCGCTCATTTGCAAAACTTTTTTCAAAATTCAAAAGTCGGGATCTCCCCATTAGTGAATTTTTTATACGAAAATTCACTAAAAGTGCTAACCTACACACGCTTTGTACAAACAAACTAACGACTATTAAACCGTCGTCTCTAGTACCGGGTGTCCCTTGCCAAATGAAGGAAATGTAGTAAAAGTGTTTATTAGGTGCACTTTGGCCATCATAAAAGACACATACTGGTCTCGCACTTATCAGAGCTGTTCTGTGAGTTCATCGCCAAAACGCATCTATAAATGCTTTATAGTAAATCTGATTCAAAAGTATACAACAGATCTGTTTAACTAGGAAAATAAATATTGGGGATACGTATTGTACCTCCGTTTCTCAAAATGCCGATTCGGGTAAAAACCAGTAGATAAGTTAACTTGGTCCGAGTATTAAGACATACCAAGTAGTAGTTTTGTATAGTGTTTTCTTCTTTGTATATATATGATATATGCTTGAGGTAATGATTTTAGTATAAAATTGGCGACAACTTCAACAAATCGTAATACCAGTTTTTAAATTCAATTAAATTATTTCTTGTCTCTCTTTGCAATCTAGTAGTGTATAAGTACGGCATATTACTAAAATTAATACTTTAACTTTAAGCAGACCTTGAAGATCGGTTTTAGAGATCCTAATATGCCCTCATTTGAATAATTTTTTCGAAAGTGTTACCATCGATATCTTTCTATATTATCATAAAAGAATATTCAAATCTAGCACCTATATAAAAAAAGTTTGAATGCCCAAAACTCAATTTTCTATGAAGCTAGAAAAATAAAATTTGGTATATCTAGGTACTGTAAGTTTCTTTAAAAGAAGCTTGTATTACAAATTTCAGTAAAGTTATGAAAATTTTCCAGAAGGAAACTCAATGCCCATTTAAAAAAGTCAAATATCTGCCAATTTATAAACGTAGCAGTTATTTTTCCTTCTTAAACGCCTAAATGATTTCGTTCTAATCAACTTAATCGAACCGTTTTTTCCAACAACAGCAAACTATTTTTAAAAACAAATTCTCTGTTAGTGAATTTTCTGGTAAATTTGCAGTTTACCTCACGGAGGGCTTTTAGAACATTTTTTTAGAAATATAAATGCTTAAAATCCCCCTAGACGCACAAACCACAAGAAAAATTTCTTGCAAACAACCGGCAAGAAAGTTACGGGACCAGGAATGAGATAGGGGTCCGTGGCGGGGGGAAATATGAATAGAAAATCCTAAAAAAAACAGCTTAGTCAGACCTCCAAAAGCTGCCTCTTTCAGATTTTGCAGTCATTACCTCTTTTAAACACTGTCTACCGCGCATAGCACCACTATTCGCCGCAGGTCCCGTAACTTCCTGGCTGTTGTTCTTAAGAATTATCTCTTCTGATACATCCAGGGTTGCAATATTAGAAATTTTCGTTGTGCTGATATCTAACTTAAAATTGTGCCGATAGAGGGTCGATTTGTGCAGGCTACCGTAATTTTAAATTTGGCGCCAAAGTATTACTACTAAATCAGGACAGGCACATTCTTCGATGTGTATGATCCATAGATATTCCTTGTCTATGGTATGATGCATTTGATTCAATTTAGCGCGGCAACTTTGAATCACTTCTATTCATTAATGAAGTACATATAGCGTTTCAAAATTGTTATTGCTAGCGTTAATTTGAAAGAAAAAAATAATAAACAAAGATTTTGGCTAAACCTTATAATATATATATATTTTATTTAGATTATTAAAAATTGTACTTAGATGACACTCATAACCTAGCTTTATAGCAATTTCATCGCACTTAGCAGCAATATAACCATTATTATATTATTGGCAACAACACTGAATTTTTTAGCACGAATTATGCTTTTATTTGCCTTGTTGACTGAACTTGCGTCTTCCGTCGCAATAATAAATAAAATAAAAATAAATTATAAAACTAGAAATTTAGAAATACAAACTACAAATCGAACGATGACGTATGACATGTAACATGAGGTAGTGATGTGCAATGACTTGTCAGGTGCCTGCTTGACAGAAGACAGAAGGCCAAGGCCAGTAAATTTAAATTATTTGATTTGCATCCCTGTTTACCTTGTTTTTTGGGATGTACGTTGTAGGCTCTGGCAAATTTTAAAATACAACTAATGGTGTAAGGTGTAAACAACTCTCTATAAGCTTAATTAATAAGAGTTATTACAGTTAATAAAAATGGGCTGATTTCTTATTGCATTGGGCTGATTGTGCTGCAAAGAGGAAATTGTGCTGGTTTTCGCACAATTGTGTCGGAAATTGCAACCCTGGATACATCCATTAAAGGTGGTTGTAGGCACGCAGGAGGGGAAGCAAAATTCCCACGCAGAAGCAGTGGAGACCAAACCCCTACCCCACCCCTCAGTCAAAAACTCGAATAGCCGCATATTGAGAAATATATAGCGATAAGTAACTGCATGGGAAGGGGTGTACCGGGAAAGAAGTAGGTAATACAGTAAGCGAATAGAGAATTTGTGAGGAAAAAAAGCATTTTTAACTTACCACAGCAGGCCATCGAAGAAGGGAGGAATGTTTTTTTTTTTTTTTTTTTTTTTATGTCAACAACACACCACGAGGGCTTACAGCCTAAATACTATCGTACCGTGGGTGTTGACAAGGAGGAAAGAGGCAGCTTGTTAATTCTGGACTTGAAGGTTTGGAGGTTCGGAGGAGAAGGAAAAACATGTGCCGGCAAGGAATTCCACAACTTGGAAGTCCTCGGGACAAAAGAGCGGGCATAACAAGATGTTCTATGTCTGGTGGCCTGGACGTTAAAAGGGTGCATTCGCTCTGTTCCCCTGGTAGATCTGCTGGGGGCAGCAGGTGGGGGAATTATGGAGGACAGCTCCTCTGAGCAGTGCCCGTGCAGATATCTATAAAAGAGAGAGAGGTCACCAACGGCACGTCGGTGGGCAAGGGATGGAAGCCTTTGGGTGAGGGTAGGGTCACCGATGAGACGTATAGCTCTCTTTTGAATGGAGTCCAGGATAGCGAGTGTAGAAGCGGCAGCTGCACCCCAGATGTGGGAGCAGTATTCGAGGTTTGGCCTTATTTGTGAAGTGTATAAGGTATAGAGATTAGTTGGTGAAAAGAATTTGCGAGCCCGGAAGAGGAAACCCAATTTCTTAGCAGCCGCTTCTGCAATTGATGTAACATGTTGGTGCCAATTAAGATTTCGATCCACAGTAATGCCAACAAGAGAAAAGGACTCATTACTTTGAATAACTTGGTTGTTCATTGTGATGGGTCTAGGGCTACTGCATCTCTTGTGAGAAAGAAAGCAAGACTTAGTTTTGGTGGGGTTGAATTGTACAAGATTTCTACTTCCCCAGTCTACTATTTTTTGGAGGTCTACGGGGACAGAACCCTCCATGAGTCTGCGATCCTCATCTAATTGGGCTAAAGAGACAGGCTTAGAATATTGTATGTTTGAGTGGAGGGTGCTGTCGTCCGCGTAACTGTGAACTGGGTTGGATGTGCTAGAGAGGAGGTCATTGATGTGGAGAAGAAACAAAGTAGGGGCTAAAGCTGAACCTTGAGGAACTCCTGCATTAATTGGATACAGTTTAGAGGAATGGCCATCCACAACAACAGATATGCTCCTGTTGGAGAGGAAATTTGCTGTCCAGGTACAAAGTTTTGGTGGTAGGCCATAGGCCGGAAGTTTATTAAGCAGCGCTGCGTGCCAGACCTGGTCGAATGCTTTGGATATGTCTAGAGCAACAATCTGGGATTCACCGTGTTGTTCCATAGACTTGTTCCAAGAATGGGTGACAAAGGAAAGGAGGTCGGCAGTCGATCTGCGCTGACGGAATCCGTACTGCCTGTCGTGGATTAGACTGTGTTTTTCAAGGAATTTTAGTAGTTCGGTGTTTATATACTTTTCCATCACTTTAGAGATGACTGAAAGAAGAGAAATAGGCCTGTAGTTGCTAGGAAGCGCTTTGGATCCTTTCTTGGGGATGGGCTGTACTCGAGCAGTTTTCCAGTTACTAGGGAATATGCCTTTATTGTAAGATATCTGAAACAGACGAGTCAGGACAGGAGCAAGTTCTGGTGCGCATTTTTTGAGAACAATTGCTGGGATCTCGTCAAGGCCAGAGGCTTTCCTGGTATTAAGAGAAGAGAGCATCTTTCGTACCTTTTTAGTTTGGAAAATGATATCAGTCATTTTATGCGCGACATTGGGGACTGTTGGTGGTTGAACATTTGGAGGTGGGTTGAGAGTAGAATTTCCGGCGAACAACGAAGCAAAAAGTTCAGCCTTGCCCAGGGCGGTAGAAACAATTTCATCACCTGAGACAAGAGGTGGGAACGTGCTCTTGCAGAAATTATTCCCAATAGACTTAGCAAGAGTCCAGAAGGGTTTGCCGCCGTTGGAGCTTGAGAGGACTTTGTTTTTGATGTGGTTATTAAACGAGTTTTTTGCCTCAGAAAGAATGCGGACATAGCGGTTTCTTGCGTCGTTGAATGCTTGACGATTTTCTTGACTGGGATTGTGTAGAAGCGTTTTGTGAGCTTTGACCTTTTCAAGTCTGGCCTTGTCACAGGATTTAGAGAACCAGCGCTTTTGAGTGGCTAAAGAGGTTTTCTGTGTACGTGGAATAAATAATTCCATGCCAGCTTGGATAATTTCGGTGACGTTTTGTGAGATATCAGAGGGGTCAGGATGAGAGAAGCAGACAGACGCCCATGGAAATGAGGAAAAGTAATCCCGCATTTCGTCCCAGTTTGCGGAGTTGTAGTGCCAAACGATACGTGGGTGTGATGACTGTGTGACCTCGGGTTGCATTGCACAGGAAGCAGTGACCATGCCGTGGTCTGAGCGACCAAGGGGGGCGGTGACTGATATCTTATAGCATTCAGGATTTGTAGTAAGAAGGAGATCCAAGGGATTTGAGCTGTGTGTTGGGATACGAGGAAAGTAAGTAGGTTGCTGTACCATATTGGCCAAAGAATTGCTGACTGCAAACGCCTCCGCTGCTCTCCCTTGTGGATCGGTTTTTGAAGATCCTAGCCATTCCTTATTATGGACATTAAAGTCGCCAAGAATAGTGACCTCGGAGGAAGGATATTCAGAAATCAGATAGTCGGTTTTTTCAGAAAGGTAGTCAAAGAGCTGGACAAAGTTGTTGTCAGAAGGTGACCGGTAAATGCAACAGATAAATTTAGTTGCAGCCCTGAGAGAGAGTTTTATCCATAGTATGTCTTTTCTTCCAGCTTCTAAATTGGGAAGTCTGGTGCAGGGTAGATTGCTACGGACGTATGCGCACACGCCTCCATGCAATCTAAAGGCAGTAAGGAGCTCATACCCCGGGAAATTAAGGTGATTAGTGGCTGTTTTGGCACTGATTTGGGTTTCGGTGAGGAAGAGGAGTTGGGGCCTGTTAGCCTGGAGGAAATGGTGGACGGAGTTCAGGTTAGAAGTTAGGCCACATATATTCGAAAAGGATATGTTAAATCTTGATGTTGGCACCCCCTGTACACCCCTCTCCCGGAGATCCGAATGGAGGGGTATTTTGCCTCCGGAATATTTTATACAAGGAGGAGCCATCATCATTTTTGCTTATAAGGGAAACCGACTCATACACCAGAACCGGAAACGTCCGTTGGGACTTCACCGGCCCCTTGATGTATGGGGTGGTACCTCCTCGGGCGTGAAAAAATCCTTTACTATTACATAAAGGAAAATTCCACTACCACCTGCTATGGATTGGATTGGATCAATGTCTACCCCTTTAAGAATAAGATTAATAAAGGGACTATCAATTGTCCAATAGTTATGATTTTCGACATAGTAGGAGGATACAAAACATTTTCATCATTTTGCATCCATGCCTATTGTCGGCAAATGTAAATAACTCAGCAAATACAAAGAAGTAAGAGGCAAAGGTAGTGTCAACGTGCATGTAAGATGGCAAATTTTATCTGTCAGCAGTCGATTTATAGTTATATAAAACTGTCCGTGAAGTAAACTGCCATTCACCAATTTTCTTAATAGAAATTCACCAATACCAACAATAGAAAATGTCTGTTGAAATGATTACTTAACCTACCTTTTGTTATTTTCTGCGAGCCTCACTTTACATAAGAATCCGTTATAGTGAACTAAACCCTGATTTCTTCTGCGATCGATTTTAATATCTTTTTAACACAAGAGAAACAAACATAAGGTTCCTACTCCTGAATTCATAAAAGTAAATAAGGTAGGTACTTATTCATTATTCAAAGAATTTACCTACTTGAAAAATTAAATTAAAATGGGCCAGGGATAACAATTTACTAAATTGTTAGTTAGTTGTATACAGTCTCTATTTTTTTAACACTGTGTTATTTGGAGCTGGCGTGACAACATACTACTTGGTTCCGCAACTAGGTGGCGGCACGTCCACCACTCACTTAGTAATGTATTCTTTTTCTAGTAGTAGGACGTCTGGTGAAAGTGGAACGCTAAGTTTTAACATTTTAACAAAGTAAGGTAATAAAATGACTATAATACTCATATACCATTATACTTATGGCAATTTAATATAATCCAAAACAGTCTATAATGACATTTGTAAAAAAAGTTCATTTGTTTCACTTTACCCCCACCTTAGAGGCAAAACGAAACATGATACGGGGCATGGTGAAACATTCAAAATAAACTTAGCTTTGGAATTTATATGAAATAAACTTTTCATTCTGGTTAAATTGCCAACATTTCTTTCAAACCTCGAGTAATAATAAAACAAAAAATAAAACAAATTTGGTGTATTGAAAACAAACGTTTCCCTGGCGAAGGTAACTATAGCTAACACTAAAATCAACAGCTTCAGGAAAAATATGACTTTATGTGTGGTTCCTCATAAACTTAACTCCATAAACTAAATCTTTGTTTTCCTCATACGCATCTTCGGTGATTATTTCTTGGACCTTGGCAACGAAATCCTTTTGTATTTTCTTCTTTTGACCATATAGTTGGACCAATATAAAGTCCATTATTTGAATATCCGACTTCCTCTCTAGCGTTTTCTGTATAATTTTTTTGACAACTTCCGTTATTAGATAAATATCAAAAACTGAGTTCTGAGGAGTCGTCACCGAGCCCTGCTTTATCTAAAGGTATGACTGTGTCAGGAAGGGACGAAATGTTTGCAACTTTTACATTTTTATGTTTCTATATTTTTACATGTATATATGGTTCGCTTAATATTTTCCTCTTTGTTTTCAGAGGCATCTTTGTGGTTTTTGGAGTTGATTTCAGTTCTTGAAATTCTAAGAAGATGTAATAAAGGTAGTTTTTTCACGATTGTTTTTTACTCCCACCTTCTGGTTTGGGAATAGGGATAATTTCGCTTGGAGAAACGTAACTTGGCATTTTTTTAAGGAGTCTGTAGCTTACGCCCTAGAAACATTGTGGATCGTCCAGCCACAGGAGATGAGTATCTATCAATTGTTGTAGAAGGTCCCGGGGAAATATCTCTAATAGCATACAAGGTCCGAGGGACGTCCGTCTATGGTCAAAATTTGGTCGGAATGTTTCAGACGTAACTAGGACTAGGGGAGATCCAAATGAGGTCATCCAGCAGTTGTCCGATTTAGGATATCCAGCAGATGTTCGACCTAAGACATCCTCGAACGTAACTGAATGGTCATTTGCGGTTAGATTAATCACTGAATTATATTTAATATTGCGATAAATAAATATAGTTATTGTGATGTAAGCAATTTGTTTCAAATATCAATCATGCAATTATATATATATATATATATATATATATATATATATATATATATATATATATATATATATATATATATATATATATATATATATATATATATATATATAGGGCGTTTCATAATAACATATCAGTATAGAAAGGAGTTAATCTAAGGATGATTCTAAGAAAAAAAGTTCATATGAACATAGGTCCGTTTTTGCTTTCTGTCTGCGATACAGAGTTATAAGAAAAATCTTTTTTTATTGATTTTCCTTTGTTTAATTCAGAACAGCAATTGAATATTTTTATGAAACTTTAGGTGGGGGTGAATTAGGTGTATTAATTTGTCAACAGCCAATTAAAATGTACCATACCTAATTCAGTTCTGCTGGTTTTTAAAATAGTGATTGGGTAATGTTTTTTTATGTCAATAAATAATGAAGAAACTCACTAAAATGTATGTGTTATTTTCTTTCCATAAAAATGTGAAAAAATTTACGAAAAAAATCCAAGAGATCTTTTTTTCAAAATAAGTAGTAATGTGAAAATGACTTTCATTTTAAAAGCAGAGCCGTATTATACCTTTCATTCAAAATATTTAGGGTCACATCAATAGGGGCGCCACTAGTTAAATTTAAAACTTGTTTCCCCCATCATAGGTGTGCCTGTATACCCAATTCACCACCACGGTGTTCAATAAAAATATTCAAGTGCTGTTCTGAGTTATACAAAAGATAATTTAAAAAAATGATTTTTTGGTCATCTGTATCTCAGACAGAAAGCGAAAACGGAGCTATGTTCATACGAACAGTTTTTCTTAGAATCATCCATCGATTGACTCCTTCCAATATGGACATCTTATTATAAAACACAATATATATATATATATATATATATATATATATATATATATATATATATATATATATATAATATATATATATATATATATATATATATATATATATATATATATATATATATATATATATATATATATATATATTATATATATATATATATATATATATATATATATATATATATATATATATATATATAATTATATGTGTAATTTTCTGAGAGGTTAAAATTTTATGTTTAATCGATGCGCGAGGACTAGAAATTACTACGTTCATCGTCAGGCAACTCTGCTGTTATTTTCACTAGTTTAATAAAACATTAATTATCTCTAAAAATTGCTTTCTGGCGTGGCTTTTTATTTTAGGTTCGGTATACTAGGCATATTGTGTTCGTGTTCCCTCGACTCGGACTATAATCAACTATAGCAGCTAGCGTCCGCCATTTTAATGAATTTTCTTTAAATAAATACGTCATTATAAGTAAATTACCTACCAAAATTTAGTTCTGTAAGTTAAAAGTGAAAAAAATTATGGGCATTTAAAGAAATATTAATTGGGGTTTTCCTCAAAAAGTCGCGATTTAAAACGTCAAAATTGGCAACATTTAGGCAAAGAACCTGAAACTAATAGGAGCTATTGAAAGAAAATGTCACAAGAAGAATGTTTTACAAAGCCTAAAGTCTTAGATTCAACCGTCATTGTCCTTCATTTTACTAAAATATTTACAGAAAATTCATTTCAAATAGACCCTTTCTCTGATCCTTGGCAGTAGTCTTACCTATAGAGTTAATCGTTTAATGGTATATAATCTTTGTCAAATTTTCGTAAAAAATCAATAAAGTTCAATCTATCCGTTACAAGATAGGAAAAAAAATTGTATACATTAATTATAGGGTATCTTGAGCTACATATTGAAGAAAAATTATACAATCACAGGATGGCCCATAAGTCGTTGGTGATACAAATTCTCTTTTTTTAATCGAACACGCCTTATTGGATTTTTACATTTTTCATCGAAATATAATGCATGTTTGTAAGAAAAGAAATTCGGGACGCAGCAAGTGCGTTATGGTAGCGAATTTTCATTAAATGCTTCAATTTTGAATACCTCAATTTGCTATTAACCTATAAGGTTCACCAAGAACCCAGTTTTTCGGGAACAAAAGTTTACGAAATGTCACGAGCGGAGTCGAAGTAACACAAACAGATAACGCGTATTTTCAAAGTTTGATCAGCACCATAAGTTGCTATTAGATATAATGGAAAATGTGGAACGTTGAAGATCTCGGCCTTTTCCATTAATATTTTTTATCGCAAATGCTCCTTGGAAATTGCTCCGTTAGTACCTCTGCTTACGACCTTTAAGCGCCAAACTAGTTTGAGTCAAAAAATGCACGCTTTTAGTGTCAAATTACCCACTGGTCATCGTTTTTCCTAGAACACCTAAACTTTGGAATGCCCTCCCGGCAGACATGTTTCCGTAGGCATACCGTCTCCATCTATTCAAGAAGCGAAAACACCCATATGGTGGCAGAACAATCAAGTTTATGATGTTTTAGAGACCCACAGGCTTTGCCATTTATGAACTATTTGATAAAAATATTATTCCTATAATAATTCGTTTTTTTGTAAAAGATGGGAGTTGAAATTAGACATATTCACACAAGTGGTTTCGCATCGCATGGTGATATGAAAAATTGGTTAAGTCTACTAGATTTTGTGTAGCGATAGTCAAACTTCTTATTTTTTAAGGACGTCTTACCAGATTTCCCCCCTTCCTACTACAACTTCTTATTTTGTATGGAAAAGTACTGTCGTTATCATCACAGTCTTCCTGCTTACTCTTAATTGAGTAATGGAGGTTAGCTAGTGTGCAGTGTTGGCAAGTTTGTATCTTACAAATACATGGAAAATAGCTGTATATTTTGTAAAAAAAAAGAGTAGACTGCTACAAGTGCAATAATTGTGATTCAGCTTTTTACAGAGACTATGAAGCAGACTAAAGTTCTAAACAAAGGATATAAATCAATTTGTTGCCTGGGTGAAAAAAGTTAGGTTAATACAGTTGAAAACATGAGCAAACTAAATGCAATTGAGATTCAGCAGATAATCAGAAAGAAACTTGAAGTACTATAAAGTTATCATACGAAACAAATGCAAGACCGACAAGTCAACATGAACTACATGTCCGACCACTTTGAGAGCAACGTCAGCTTTATGCGGAACTAGTGAAAACGAATAAATAACTAGTGAAGATGAATAACAAACTGCAAATAAGAGTGGAAGCATTGGAGGCTAAAATTAATCACATGGAACAGTATGAAAAAGCAAACAATATTGTAATTTCGGCGATAACACCACCAACAGGGACAATAAGGGAAACAGTTGGGCAGCTATTTACTGCAGTAAATTTGGACATAAAAGGAAATGAAATAACAAGCTGCTATAGAATGGAAACAGGTAAATTATGCGAACCAATTGTTGTTAAGTGCGTGTCCTGTGTCGCACGACTCCCAAGATTCATTGGAAAAAATAGGCAATGATAACTTGGATACATATTACAGGTGGTTATTAAGTAATAACTTGAAAATAAAATTAGATAAAACAGTGTATATAATGTTTGTACAAAAGGTAAATACATAAAAGATAATGAAAAACAAAATCAAAAAATTAAACATGTAAATAACTATAAGTAGGTATCCTTGGATTAAGATTATACACTAAGTTGAATTTTGGCGAACACTTAAATAATGCAAGAAAAAAATATCTGGTCTTCCGATCCTTTAGAAGGTGCGAATATTATTTAACATAGAGATTGAATATACTTATATATAATTTATTAATAGAACCACATCTCAGATATATGACATATGATGGTTGTTTGGGCTTCTGCGCCGAAGGTGAAATCACAACAATTGCAGAGAACACAAAACCGGGTACCGTCAACAGGGGTTGCTTTGAGAAGCGCGGGGTAACATTGACAATATGTGTCGCAACTTTAAAAATTCAAAATTGCCGCGTAACAGTTTACCGGATCACGCCGCTTGAACCGGCAGTCTTATCCCAAAGCACGTGTGGTGATGTCTGACCGCCTGGGAATACCGTGTGTTCTTGCCACTTGCTGGATCTGCCTCCAACACCACCCCCCACCCCCACCCCCTTCACATAGTTATCATGGGGGAGGCCAGGTTAGGACTATACAGACTAGCCTGCAATTGTAGACTGAAGATCAACCCAGGCTTCAGGGGCCACTGCAAAATTCAGGAGATCGTGAAGGAGCCCATGCTTGAAATGAGGTCAGACTTCGCGAGTCCGCGAATCTGCAGGAAAAACAACTTTACAGTGGAAATCGCATGGCGGGAGGAGACGCCGGGCATACCACGGGACGCGCTCGTCTGTGTCACGGATGGATCCGGCGGGGTGCGTGGGACGGGGGCAGGTGTTTATTCGGAAGGACCGAGGGTAAGTCATAGTTTTTCTCTCGGGGCCCATGCAACGGTCTTTCAGGCCGAAATGTACGCCATCCTGCACTGTGTGCGGGAGAACAAGAGGAGGAGCTACATTAACAAGCGGATCCGCATAGCTACAGACAGCCAGGCACCCCTTAAGGCCGCAAGTAGCCCACGAGTAAATTCCTGGCTGGTAAGTGAATGCCGAGATGACACGAGCGACCTGGCTGGGCAGAATGAAATCATCCTCATCTGGGTGCCGGGTCACTCGGGGGTCAAAGGCAATGAAGAAGCTGACAGTCTCTCGAAGAGAGGGTCAGCAGAACCATTTATGGGACCAGAACCGATCCTGGGCGTATCGAAAGGCGCGGCCAGGGGAACCATCAAGTCCTGGGTCAGGGAACAGCACAAGACATACTGGGCAGATTGTCCAGGGCTCAAACACGGCAAGTCATTAATTGGGCAACCCAGTAACAAAGAGAGCTGTGGAGCTGCTAAATCTTAGCAAAGGACAGCTCAGAAACATAACAGGACTATGTGAAAACTGTAACCTATGATGAGCACTGATAAGTACACTTGGATAACCCAAATCACCACAACACATATTTTAA
Source organism: Tillus elongatus (assembly GCA_964006375.1). NCBI lineage: Eukaryota > Metazoa > Arthropoda > Insecta > Coleoptera > Cleridae > Tillus > Tillus elongatus. The sequence continues at coordinate 87,252,657 of OZ023263.1, read as the reverse complement.
AGACCTTACGATCATTTCGCTGACAACGTCAGCGTCATCAGAGGATGAAAAATTCTAAAATTAAATCAACAGCTACAGTGTATTTATATCGCACCTAGGTAGACGAACTAATATGAAGTAAAAATTGTAGTCGGCGACCCATCGTTTGTCTATTGTGTCAATATTGAACAGAGGAGGTCGAAGAACTACTTTAATCTTCTGGTTGACAAATTCCTCGTTCTAGTTCTAGTTCTTCGACCTTGCCCGTTCAATATTGACACAATAGACAAACGATGGGTCGTCAACTACAATTTTTACTTCGGATTAGTTTGTCTACCTAGGTGAGATATAAATACACTGTAGCTGTTGATTTAATTTTAGAATTTTTCATCCTCTGATGACGCTGACGTTGTCAGCGAAACGATCGTAACGTCTTTAAAATATGTGTTGTGATGATTTGGGTTCTCCAAGTGTACTTATAACAGGCCTCTTGACGGGACTCATTGCCGTGAAGAAACACCTGCATAAAATGAGGCGGTCCGAGGGGAACCTGGCATGCAGACTCTGCGGCGAGGGGAAGGAATCAGCCCAGCACATCTTGTGCGAGTGTAAAGCTCTGGACCGCAAAAGGCAACTGAGCAATATAAAAATTCACCCTACCAATTGCTGTGCAGACTAGTTCAAGGCACAGCGATTTTGGAATGGGTGGGGTGATATCGGGGCGGCAAAGAGGCGGACGAGCCCTGAGGGAGAAAACAAAACGTGTGATGATGACGGTGAACTGTGTTAGTTGCTTAATTATAACGGTAGCTGAAAGTAAGACAAGAAAGTGACAAAGAGTGGATTTGCAGATTGTGTGAACATACAAATCAACAATTGCCTATGTAATTGGGTAAGTTTTAACGAAATTTTGTACAGTTGATGTGAGATCTTATAGTTCTAACCTTTCACTAGCACGATTGCAATTGAATTCCGTCTATATTTACGTTTTATAAAACACAAAATGCATCGTGGGGTTACTTTGGTCAAGGTCTCTGTTTAGCAAGTGATCAAAATTTCCCCAGCTAGCAAAGCTTTTTTAGGAAATTATTTTTATGTATTTGAAGCCTAAAAATATTTGCAATGTTAATGGACTACCATCGATGAAAATAGTCCGTTAACCATTTCAAATAATAAACCATCGTCAAAAGTATCTAGAAAGCAAGCCTAAAAGATAGTAATATTTACTTACATAATAAGGGAGTTAGTGTTCAGTAGTAGCAATTATAGCAATAATTATTGTTTTCAGAATATGCCTCGCAATTACAAGCGTATCCCAGGTACAAGAAAGCAAAAAGATTTCCGTCAGGGGCAATTAGAGACTCCTTTGGAAAAAATTACACAGAAACAGTATATTATTCGTCGTATAGCAAAAGAGTACAATATTCCGTTTGGCACGCTATACAACAAATATATAGGTCTTCACATACATTCTGTGGGGAGACCCACTTTGTTTACCAAAATAGAAGAGGAGCGAATAATCCAATGTGCCTCAGCATGTGGAGACTGAAGTTTTCCCCTATCAAAAGAAGAAATGCAAAATTTAGCAAAAAAATATTTAGATAAACAGGGTAAAGTTATTCCCTATATGAAAGAGAACAAACCTGGCATAGACTGGGTTGACGGCCTTTTAAGAAGCCATAAAGTCTGCAGAAACTTTTTGATAATCTTAAACTGACAACTGAAAATGTTTGCCCAGAAAATTTATTCAACTTCGACGAAACAAATTTTGCCAACGACACAGATAAGAAGTTGAAACTTTACCGAAGAGGCGTAAAATGCCCGGAACAAATATGTAACTCTACCAAATCAGCAACAACTGTCATGTAATGTGGGTCAGCTTCTGGTGTATTACTCCCACCTTATGTTATTTACCGTCTTTCTAGAATGTGGGACACTTGGACTGAAAATAGTCCAAAAGACTACCCATGTTGTGAACAAAGATGTTGTAGTCAGGAAGCAATATATAACAGGACCAACCGTGGGCGGGTGGAAGCCTCAACTTTCACCAATTGGTTTGTGTCATGCTTTTTGCCCCATGCCAGGAATCTGGAAGGAACAAAAAGCTTTAATCGGTGACAATTTGGCTGCCCATTTCACTGAGGAGGTCATAAACCTTTGTGAAGTTAATAATGTTGCCTGTGTTTGTTTGGTGCCCCATTCAACACATCTCATTCAGGCCTTAGATGTATCCTTCTTTAGGCCAATGAAAATTGCATAGCGCAAGGTATTTTTACAGTGAAAAAAAAAGGATCCACAATTGGGCGCTCTATCTAAGAGGGCTTTTCCTAAACTTCTTCAAGCAACATTGCTGACTTTGGATAAAAGTGATACCGAAGAGAGAGGTGCAATAAAGATAAACTTGATTAGCGGCTTTGAAGTCACTGGAATCTATCCTCATAATCCAAATCGAGTTTTGGTTAAACTAGCAGTCTCTCATGATCCAGCAGAAGACCCAGCTGAGGAAGCAAATTCTACGCTTGTAGATTTTTTGAAGGAACAAAGGTTCAGTGGGATAGAAAAAAGAAGAAAATCTAAAAAGAGGATGATAAACATTGAGCCAGGAAAAAGCGTAGTAACACACAAGACAAAGCAGAATTTGCAGATCTTGAGTCAGAAACCACTACTTATAGCTCAGATGATGAGCACATCTTGAATAAGAATGAAGCTGAAGTTCCAGGAACAGCAGGTGACACTTTGGAAACACAAAATGATTCTGTTTATACGATTTATGCTGAGGGGAAACTATGTTATAGTCAGACTGAAAGCTGAAAATACAGGTTTATATAATTTTTTTGCTGGTCAGATAACTTCAGTATTAGACTCTGATCTAGTCAACGTCAGTTTTTTCAGCTTCAAGAAAGACAAAAAACTTAACTTTTTAGTGAATTTTCTTTAAAAAAAAATTCACTAATGAGGAGATCCCGACTTTTGAATTTTGAAAAAATTTCTTCAAATGAGCGCTAATTAGGCCCGCTAGAACACATATCCGGGGTCACTTTCGAATTTTATATGTTTATATATATATATATATATATATATATATATATATATATATATATATATATATATATATATATATGTATGTATGTATGTATCACACCGATAACTCAAAAGATAATAGGCCGATTTTGATAAAATTCGGCGAATAGCTTCCTTTTACAAGTGGATTGGACAAGTTCGTTAGCCAAGAAAATCGGCCTAGGTTTTCTCGAAAAATTTTGTGTTCTCTTTCGAAAAAAATTTATATCTTCGGAAATAACAAAGTAAGGACAACACACGGGTGTATACAATTATAGGTAAATTACCTACCAAAATTTAGCTCTGTAAGTCATAAGACAAAAAAGTTATAGGCATTTAAAGAAAAATAAATTGGGGTTATCCTCAAAACGTCAAAGTCGCGATTTAAAATGTCAAAATTGGCAACATTTAGGCAAAGAACTTGAATCTAATACGGGCTATGGAAAGAAAATGTCTCAACAAGAAGGTTTTACAAACCCTGAACTCTTAGTTTCAACCGTCATTGTCCTTCATTTTACTAAAATATTTCCAGAAAATTCATTTCAAATAGACCCTTTCTCTGATGCTTGTCAGTAGTCTTGGCTATAGAGTTTATCGTTTAATGGCATATAATTTTTGTCTAATTTTCGTAAAAAATCAATAAAGTTTAATATATCCGTTATTATACAAGATATAAAAAAAATTGTATACATTAATTATAGGGTGTCTTGAGCTACATCTTAAAAAATATTTCTACAATTACCATAAGCCATAAGCCGTTGGTGATTCAAATTTTCTTTTTAGGGAATTTTCTTAAGGAAATTCACATTCCGTGTTTATATATATATATATATATATATATATATATATATATATATATATATATATATATATATATATATATATATACATATATATCGTACCGATAACTCAAAAGATAATAGACCGATCTTGATCAAATTTGGTGAGTACCTTCCTTTTGCAAGTGGCTTGGATATTCGTTAGCCAGGAAAATCGGACAAGGTTTTCCCGGAAAATTTTGTGTTTTCTTTCTAAAAAAAAATCATATCTCCGGAAATAACAAAGTGAGGGCAACTAAATTTGTTACGCGTATGCAAATTAAGGTCTGTAAGTTTAAAACAAAAAAGTTACGGGCAGCTAAAGAAACAAATTTTGGAATTTTCCGCAAAACGTCAAACTCGCAATTTTAAACGTCAAAATTGGTAATGTTTAGGCAAAGAACGTGAAACAAATACGGATTGTGAAAAGAAAATGTTACAAGAAGAGTGTTCCGCGAACCCTTAAGTTTCAGATTCAACCGTTATTGCCCTTCATTTTACTAAAATATTTACAGAAAATTCATATCAAGTAGACCCTTTCTCCGATGCTTTGGCTGTCGGTTTAGTTAAGTTGATGCTTTCGCTGTAGGTAGTGGAGTTTATGGTTTAACGGTCTATAATTTTTAGCTAATTTTCGTAGAACAATTTCGTTACTGCATTTTAGCATTTTTTATCGAAATATGATGCATGTTTGTAAGAAAAAAATCTGGACGCAGTAAGTGCGTTTTGGCAAATTTTCATTATATCCTTCAAATTTCAATAACTCACTTTGTTATTAACGTAAGTTTTGTTGGTTAGAAAACCAACATTCAACTTTATTTTCGGAAAATTTTTGTATGAACGCAGCAAGGGCGTTTTGGTGGCGAATTTTCATTAAATGTTTCAAATTTTAATAACTCAATTGGCTATTAACCTAAGGTTCATTGGTTAGGAGACCAGTTTTCGCGGAAACATCTAAAGTTTTTTTTCGGAAAATTTTTGTACATTTTTAAATAATTATTTTGATAAAATATGGTAGATTGTTCCTACTATATAGGTTATACCGGTAACCAAATTTATGCCTGCTCGCATTAGAGCGATATATTTGTAATTAAAAACATTTGAATGAAAATTCACTTCCATAACGCACTTGCTGCGTCCAGAGTTATTAATAAATTTTTGTAGAAAAAAATTAACTAATGGGGGATCCTGACTTTTGAATTTTGAAAACTATTTTCCAAATGAGCGCGAACTAGGACCCCTAGAACCCATATTTTTATATGTTTATACACACACACACACACACACACACACACACACACACACACACACACACACACACACACACACACACACACATATATATATATATATATATATATATATATATATATATATATATATATATATATATATATATATATATATATATATATATATATATATATATATATATATATATATTACAGCACTAACTCAAAAATAAGGGCCGATTGTGATGAAATTGGGCAGGTACCTTCCTTTTGTAAGTTTCTTGGATAAGTTCGTTAGCCAGGAAAATCTGACCAGGTTTCACAGGAAAATTTTGGGTGTCCTTTGGAATTTTTTTTATATCCGAAGATAACAAAGCTATGGCAATAGTACTTGGTACGTAGGTTTAAGTTATAAGTAGTGAACTATATACCAAAATTGCGATCTCTGTCTTACAAGAAAAAAAGTTATAAGCACTTTATTGAAGATAATGTTTGGTGCCAGATCAGTTCTATGAAAATTCACTACCATAACGCATTTGCTGCATTCAGACTTTTTTCTAATTTAGTTTTTTAATATAGGTAGGTAGGTACTTTCATGTTATTTTTACATATTAATATATAATTTTTGATATTTGACCACCATTCTGATTAATAGTGTTATTTTCATAGAAAGTTCTGCAAAAAATCATTTCATACTCGTCATTTCACCAAATATATTTAAATACTGGGAAACTTCTGGTGAGCATGTGATGGGAAACTTTTTGTTAATTTAAATATACGAAATGTCAGATTTAATTTTTTACACAATATAAATGATTGAAGAAAGCATATTTTGTAAAATGTTGTGTTCTTTTTTGTGTAGTAAATTTTTTTAAACCTGAAGTGTCCTGAAATGTTCTCATAAATAGATAGGTACGCATACCCAACTTTTTGTCAGATTTAACCCGAGTCGTATCTCTTATGGTTTCCGGTATGCCTGCACCGACCCATATTATGAGTGCCACTCTGTATAGGAATAAATCTAAATGCAATTTTTTTTAATTGCCTTTATTTATTGGAACTGGAAAATTCAGTGACTCATTTTTAGACATTTCAACTTTAAGCAGATAATTGTCCTTATCAAAGCAAGCATTTTTTTCCAAAGTTATCGGCTTGATATTGATTCTTTTTCCCTTATTAGTGTCACCCTTTTTTTGCATGCATTTATCGAATTAAAATTACTTCCCTATACAGATATTGAGAATAATATCGGTCCGGTGCATTTTCGTCCGTGGTAAAAACGTAGGCGCATTCCCAACTACCGTGGATAAGCGAGCCGTGAGTGTGCGCAATCGTTCTTCATTTGTTGTATTTCAGTCGGTTTGTTCCAAGCCAAGATGGGAGTTGTGTGTGGTGTAGTTGTAGAATTGTGTTTTTATAACGAATAAACGTATTTTTAAGTGAACTTGTGTCTAAAACCGTGACAATAATGTTTGTGGACTACATGTTTTTGGATTTTTAATCGCCTGTTTAGTGTTAAAGGTAATATTTCAATGAATATTCTTACTTCTGTCAGTTTATTTTTATTACTCATATTTTTGTGTTTATTTTGGTTCGATCACCCCTCGGCGAGCTATTTAGGTCCAAAACGTGTGTTTGTGTAAGATTTATTGTTCGCCAAACAAAACTTTGTTTTGTTGGGTGAGGTTAGGTTTGTTAATTTACCGATGCGTGAAAACAAAAACAGAAATTTAAACCTAACCAACAAATCGCTTTTTCGCATCATCCTCAAAAATAACTTACTTCCTGTTTGTTATTAATCATTTTAAAAGGCTGGAATAATTAGCTTAATTTAAACTTATTTTCTCACATAATACATATTGATTTTGTTTACAAACAAACGAATTAACAGTTGACAGTGATTCATCACTATAAATGTTTGCAAAGATTATTATTGCAATTTTCGATTAACCTTGTCAGTTTTCATGAACACCAAAGACCTGTTAAAATGGAATTCTTTAATAGTTATTAATAAGAACAAAAGAACAAAGTAATGAATCTCGTCATGAACCGTAATTTTTAATTGTAATACCAACTAGTCGAAGTTCATGTTGTCTTTATGTTCTATTTATCTTAGTTTTTGTTTTAATTGTGGTGTCTGATAAGATTCTGTGTAAAATGGAAAATTAACATCTCGAATTACATAATTTTCATGTGGTTTCTAATTATTTTGTTAATTAGTCGCTTGTAGATATCATAGTCACGCATTTCATAAGGTTTTTTTACCTGTTTAAAATGGGTGGCTATGTCTAGATTGTGGTTTGGGGAAATTTTCCGAAATGATACCTATATTGGAGGTATCCTCATCACATTCTAAGGGTGATGTTGCCCTGTTGTCGCAGCCTGGCTACTCTCCAGCGGCTTCTTTTAGCGTATTTAAAAAAAAATTAGGTCTCTAGCTTTTAAGACAAAGAAGTTATGGGCAATTAAGGAAACAAATTTTGGAGTTTTTCTCAAAATGTCAAACTCGCAATTTTAAACGTCAAAATTGGCAATGTTTAGGCAAAGAACGTGAAACAAATACGGATTATGAAAAGAAAATGTTGCAAGAAGAGTGTTCTGCAAACCCTTAACTTTCAGATTCAACTGTCATTGCTCTTCATTTTACTAAAATATTTACAGAAAATTAATTTCAAATAGACCCTTTCTCTGATGCTTTGGCTGTCGGTTTAGTTAAGTTGATGCTTTCGCTGTAGGTTTAGTAAAGTTTATGGTTTAATAGTCTATCATTTTTTTTAGCTAATTTTCGTATAACAAATTCGTTAATGCATTTTTGCATTTTTTATCGAAATATGATGCGTTTGTAAGAAAAAAAGCTGAACGCAGTGCGTGCGTTTTGGTAGCGAATTTTCGGTAAATTTGCAGTTTAGCGCCCGAACGCTTTTCAAAAAACTGTTTTCAGAAACCTGCCTAGGGCCCCCCTGGATCCACAAACCCCAAGAAAAATTTCTTGTTCACACCCCCCAAGAAAGTTACGGGACCAGGAGTGAGTAGAGGTGTATAACTTTTGTTTAGCTAATTTTCGTAAAACAAATTCATTAATGCGTTTTTGCAGTTTAGCTCCCGAACGCTTTTCAAAAACTGTTTTCAGAAACCTGCTTAGCCTCCCCCCTGGATCCATAAACCCCAAGAAAAATTTCTTGTTCACACCCCCAAGAAAGTTACGGGACCAGGAGTGAGTAGGGTGGCTGGGCGGGGTAGGTAGTAAAAAGGAAATATGAGCAGAAAATTAGAATAAAACTGGCTTGAAAGCTGTCTTTTTCACATCTTGAAGCCATATCCCCCTTAAACCCTGCCTACCCCGCACAGCACCCCTATCCCCCAGGTACCGTAACTTTCTTGGCGGGTAGGAACAAGACATTTTTCTTGTGGTTTATGCAGCGAGGGTGGTTGTATTCACGCGACGGGGAAGGAAAATCGCCACGACGAAGCAGTTTATTTTCGGAATTTTTGTATATTTTCAAACCATAAGTAATTTTGATAAAATATAGTTACATTTGTTTCTACTACATAGGCTATACCGGTAATCAGATTGATGCCTGCTCGCATTTGCTATTAGAAACATTTTTATGGAAATTCACTTCCGTAACACACTTGCTGCATCCAGATTTTTGAAAAATGTTTATATATTTTCAAACAATAAAGTTATTTCGATGAAATATGGTACATTGTTTCTACTATATAGGCAACCAAGTTTGATGCCTGCTTTCATCAAAGAAAGACATTTGCTATTAAAAATATAAAAAAAAAATCGCTACCATAACGCACTTGCTGTGTCCCGACTTTTATTTAATCCACTGTAGTTTCCGTAATTAGGCTAGATTTTTCACAAGTTGTCTAGGCCTACCTCGTCTGCTTTTCCAAGTAGGTAGGGGTCCTTCAAATAATGTCAGAAAGTTATTTTGTGTTGGATTATGTCTCACAAATTTTACCTTTCTGTCAATTTCAGTAAGTATTTTCCTTCCCTCACCTTTTTTTAGCACACCTTTATTCGTTTTTCTTTCAGTGTACTTTGTCTTTGTCATTTTTCAACGTTTACATTGCAAAAGTTTCTGGTCTCTTCATGATCTTCTTATTCAAAGTGCAGCTTACCGCCTCATACATTATAACACTCCAGCTTACCGCCTCATACATTATATATAACACTCCATACGCATCACTTGATGAACCTCTTCCTGATCTTAAAATGTTTATTAGTGAGAAGAATATTTTTTGTCTATTGAGTGGTTGCTTTGCCTTGCTATCTTGATTCTTAGTTCTTTGCTACTTTTGGGTACTATCATCCGTAATAACACTTCCAACGAAGGAAAACGTTCAGGATAAAGCACCTCCACTCCCCGTCCCGAACCCCCCGCCCAAAACACGGAGGGTTTTCCTTCCCATCTGCATGCGCACAACCACCCTTAATGCTTAAACCACAAGAAAAATGTTTTGGGTTCAATTCGCAAGGAAATTACGGGACTTGGCGCAAATAAGGGGTTCTGTAGGTGGTAACCAGGATTTTTTAAGAACGTAAGCTGTTTTTTGCATTTTTTGTTTATACTTCCTTTTTATCTTCTTATATCTTATCACTCCCGGTCGCATACCCTATAAGGCGGGTTGGATAAAACTTTTCCAAAAGTCTTCCGTGAGCTTATCCGCAAATTTACCCTTACTGTTATTACTTTTATTTTCGTGTTGGTGTTTATCTCAGTTTGAGAACCTATTTTACTTACTGATTTTGTTTGAAATAAATATTTGACAACAAAAATTAGTTTCTTGCCAAACAACTAAACCATATTCTTCAATTCTGTCGATTGGCATTATGCTCAATATAATTGAAAGGAAAATTATTATGCTTTTTTCTGCTTAATGTCTTGTAGGTATAATGAAGAGTATAATATTTTTTCTTGGAAAACATACATAAAAGGTACTTACTCGTAAGAGAAATTTATAAATTTTAAACGATCTTAATAATTGCTGTGCCTTCACAATATTTCTTGAAAAAAAAGGTTGGAATTTAATGTTGCGTTCTTGGTTCTTTTCACACTCTAACACTAATTGTTCATAGTTTATAATTGGGACATAAGGAAAGGTCGGTAGCACAATAATTGAAGAAATGTGTTCTCGGATATTGTGGCATGATGTGAATGAGTATTCCGTTGAATCATGTTCCTATTTTAATCTAAATATACATGACAAAATGATATCCTAAGAAAACACGTGTGTGGTGAAGTATCGTATCACTATTTATACATTGTTGCAGAGCTTCTACTTTCTAAAGATACGTTTTAATATACTGATTATCTCCCTTAACGAGGCTAACGGCATTGTGATTTATTTCTTTAGTCTTCGATCTTAATCAAATTGGTCTTAATCGACAGCCCCATATCTTGGATTTTTTCAAGGCGGGGCAAAAGCATAAAACTGCAGCCCTTGTCCATCGCACATTCTTCTTCAAGTTTCTCTATGAAGTTCTAATTCCCTTTTTAATAAAAACGAGCGTATCGTTGTAAGGTAGGATTTGAGAATAATCGCAAAATCCGTTTTATATTAAGGAATTCTTTATTTGTCATTTTTTAGTGAATTTTCGTAGAAAAAATTCACTAATGGGGAGATTCCGACATTTGAATTTTGAAAAAATTTTTGCAAATGAGCGCGAACTAGGACCCCTAGAACCTATATCCGTGGTCAGTTTCAATTTTTATATGTTTCACACCGATAACTCAACAAAATAATGGGCCGATTTTGATAAAATTTAGCATGTACCTTCCTTTTGTAAATGGCTTGGATAAGTTTGTTAGTCAGGAAAATCGGACGAGGTTTTCTGGGAAAATTTTGAGTTTCGAAAAAAAATTATATTTCCAAAATTAACAAAGTAAGGGCAACGAAATTTGGTACACGTGTTTATATCATTATAGGTAAGCTACCTACCAAAAATAGCTCTGTAGATTAAAGGACAAAAAAGTTACAGGCATTTAAAGAAACATAAATTTGGGTTTTCCTAAAAACGTCAAAGTCGCGATTTAAAACGTCAAAATTGGTAATATTTAGGCAATGAAGCTGAAACTAATATGATCTATGAAGGGAAAGTGTCTCAAGAATAATGGTTTACAAAGCCTGAACTCTTAGTTTCAATCGTCATTATCCTTCATTTTACTAAAATATTCCCAGAAAATTCATTTCAAATAGACCCTTTCTCTGATGCTTTAGCAGTAGTCTTGGCTATAGGGTTTATCGTTTAATGGTATATCATTTTTGTCGAATTTTCGTAAAAAATCATTAAAGCTCAATATATTCGTTATTATGCAAGTTACGAAAAAAAGTTGTATACATTATTTATAGGGTGTCTTGAGCTACACCTTGAAAAATATTTCCACAATTACTGGGTGACCCACAAGTCGTTGGTGATTCAAATTTTCTTTTTTTTTAACGAACACGCCCTATGTTATTGCATTTAGCATTTTCCATCGAAATATAATACATCTTTGTAATAAAAGAAATTCGGGACGTAGCAAGTGCGTTATGGTAGCGAATTTTCATTAAATGCTTCAAATTTGAATCAATTGCTATTAACCTATAAGGTTGACCAGAAAACCAGTTTTTTCGGGAACAGTTTAAGTTTACTTTCTGAAATTTTTGTACATTTTCAAACAATAAAGTTATTTTGATGAAACATGGCACGTTGTTTCTAATATATAGATTATACTGGTAACCAAATTTGGTGCCTGCTTTCTTAAAAAAACATATTTGCTTTTAAAAACATTTTTATAAAAATTCACTACCATAACGCACTTGCTGCGTCCAGAGTTTTTGTTGTTGCAAAGGAAAGATACACTCCAAGCTATAAGTTATACGTTAAAAAACCCAATCACTAACACTAATAAAATATTTCGAAGTGAGGAACGACTTCAAATTTTACTCTGTGACTTCTTTTGAAAATAAATCTATGGCCTCGCCATAATTTATTTAATGTGTGGTTTAATTTTCTATTCCCGGAATCGCGATACTTGATAAATATTTCCTTCACACTCATGATCGCAGATATTTTTTGATAAGTTTAAATTTGCAACGCAATACAAATTCTGCAAATCATGGGTGCAAACATGTTGCAAGAGACAGGAAGCAGTAGACTTATTTATGTCGCCGAATAAAAGTGGAGCTTATTCTTTAAAAACGGCGAGTTCCTGGCGAAACTCAAATGTGTTTTGCTTATATTCACGTGCTAAATCTGCTCCATACTTTCGCAGTTCTTCAGTCGACATATTCAGTACTTCATGACTATTGAGAAATGCAAAATCTTAATTTAATGTGGTAGTGCTGTCAATCATCGTTTTAATTTCTGATAAGATTTGATCAAATACAATCTTTATTCCTTTATAAAATCGTTGAACAGGTTGAAGTAAGTCTTCGTGATTTGTTCACGCAAACTTCATCAAACTATTTTTCCACGTCGGAATTAGTTTATTTTTCAGTATAGGAACCAATCAAATTTTTTCGGCTACTCTTTACTCTTTGGCTCTCCAACATTCCATGCGATTTTCTCTCATTTTTGCAACGTTTTGGTCTGACCTCTATTAATAAGACTGAATGCGCTAGAATGGTATATTTTCCTTTTAAAATTCAATATTCACTCGATTGATTTCTTGAAGAATATTGTCAAGTTAAAAATAAATTCAAAATTCTCCACAGCATGTAGCGTAGACCTGACCTGCTTCGTACTTTGGTTTTTTATATATATTTTTATTTCAACAACACACCACGAGGGCTTACAGCCTAAATACTATCGTACCGTGGGTGTCGACAGGGAGGAAAGAGGCAACTTGATCATTCTGGACTTGAAGGTTTGGAGGTTCGGGGGAGAAGGAAAAACGTGCCGGCAAGGAATTCCACAACTTGGAAATCCTCGGGACAAAAGAGCGGGCACAAGAAGATGTTCTATGCCTGGTGACCTGGACAGTAAAATGGTGCATTCATTCTGTTCCCCTGGTAGATCTGTTGGGGGAAGCAGGTGGAGGAACTATGGAAGAAAGCTCCTCTGAGCAGTGCCTGTGCAAATATCAATAAAAGAGAGAGAGGTCACCAACGGCACGTCGGTGGGCAAGGGATGGCAGCCTTTGGGTGAGGTAGGGTCACCGATGAGACGTATAGCTCTCTTCTGAATGGAGTCCAGGATAGCGAGTGTAAAAGCGGCAGCAGCACCCCAGATGTGGGAGCAGTATTCGACGTTTGGTCTTATTTGTGAAGTATTTAAGGTATAGGGATTAGCTGGTGAAAAGTATTTGCGAGCCCGGAAGAGGAAACGTAAGCAGCCGCTTCTGCAATTGATGTGACATGTTGTGCCAATTGAGATTTCGATCCACAGAAATGCCAACAAGTGAAAAGGACTCATTATTTTGAATAACTTGGTTGTTTATTGTGATGGGTCTAGGGCTGGTGTATATCTTATGAGAAAGAAAGCAAGACTGAGATTTGGTGGGGTTGAATTGTACAAGATTTCTACTTCCCCAGTCTGATATTTTTTGGAGATCCACGGAGACAGAACCCTCCATGAGTCTGCGATCCTCATCTAATTGGGCTAAAGAGACAGGCTTAGAATATTGTATATTTGAGTGGAGGGTGCTGTCGTCCGCGTAACTGTGAACTGGGTTGGATATGCTAGAGAGGAGGTCATTGATGTGGAGAAGAAATAAAGTAGGGGCTAAGGCTGATCCTTGAGGAACTCCTGCATTAATTGGATACAGTTTAGAGGAATGGCTATCCACGACAACAGAAATGCTCCGGTTGGATAGGAAATTTGCTATCCACGTACAGAATTTTCGTGGTAGGCCATAGGCCGGTAGTTTATTAAGCAGCGCTGCGTGCCAGACCTGGTCGAATGCTTTGGATATGTCTAGAGCGACAATCTGGGATTCACCGTGTAGTTCCATAGACGTGTTCCAAGAATGGGTGACAAAGGAAAGGAGGTCGGCAGTTGATATGCGCTGACGGAATCCATACTGCCTGTCGTGGATTAGACTGTGTTTTTCAAGAAATTTTAGTAATTCGGTGTTTATATACTTTTCCATTTCAACGTTAAGAGAAATTTTTTGGATTTATTCCAAGGATTTGACTAAATTATTTAAAAAGGCTTTCAGAGCCACATGTTTTGCCGACCATCTTGCCATATATATATATATATATATATATATATATATATATATATATATATATATATATATATATATATATATATATATATATATACGAACTTGGACTGTTAGCCGTATATCAGGAACTACTCTGATTTGGAATCTCAAAATTTCTAGAGGTATGTTTTCTATAATTATCTGTTTAAAGCAAATATTTATAGCTTCAGATCGTTTCCGGTTATACCGCAAGTGAGCATCAACTTCCCTTATCTCAAATCCAACATCCTATAATTTATTACATTTTTAGATTCCCTGTCAAATTTTAATATGACTTTGTGTACGATAGTTGGTACTTATTTCTAATAGTTTCCAAAATATGGCGACCTGATGACGAACATTGACATCTGAAGAGGTTTAATAAAAAGTGTGGACGCAGCAAGTGCGTTGTGGAAGGGAATTTTCAAAAAAATGTTTTAAATAGCAAATATGTCTCTCTAATGCAAGCAAGTATCATTCTGGTTACCTGTATAGCCTATATAGTAGAAACAATGTACCATATTTTATCAAAATAACTTATTGTTTCAAAATGTAGAAAAATTTTCCGAAAATAAATTTAAAATGTTTATGAGAAAACTGGTTTCCTAGCCAACAAACCTTAGGTTAATAGCAAATTGAGTTATTGAAATTTGAAGCATTTAATGAAAAATCGCCACCAAAATGTACTTACTGCGTCCCGTTTTTTCTTACACACATGCACCATATTTCGATAAAAAATGCAAAAATGCAGTAACATAAGGGTGTTCGAAAAAAATTGTAGGTATCACCAACAACTTATGGGCCAGCCTGTGATTGTCAAAATTATGTTATAAGATGCAGCTCAAGACACCCTATAATTATTAACGCATGCAATTTTTTCTCGTATTTTGTATAATAACAATTATATTGATATTTACCGTAGAAATGCGTCACCCTGTATATATGTAAACAGATGAAAACTGAATATAAACCCGGATATGGATTCTAGGGGGCCTAGTTTGAGCTCATTTGAAGAAATCTTTTTAAAATTCAAAAGTCGCGGTCACCTCTTTAACAAATTTTTTCTACGAAAATTAGATAGATTATACACCATTAAACTTAACTAAAACTACCGCCAAAGCTTTAGCGAAATGGTCTACAAGTCTAGCAAGTCCCCGCTTAACGTCGTAGTTAGGGATCTCATAATTGTGACGTAAAACGAATCATTGGAAATGAATATAGTGTAGATACATAATATGTACATATTTGTGACTGCAAAATGATAAAAAAAACCGTATTTATTTCCTTATGTATTATGTTCATGCCTACACATTATATTATGTACTCCTTTTTTACCTACTATTTTAAACTTTTTTAGAATAACAACGATATACCGAATCAGCTTCAACGTTAAATGATACATTTGCCTACAACAAACTGCGACGCTATCATGAAACAACGTTAAATAAGACGACGAGGACTTACTGTATTTGAAATGAATTTTCTGTAATTATTTTAGTAAAATGAAGGAAGCTGAAACTTAAGGGTTTGCAGAACACTCTTTTTGCAACATTTTCTTTTCATACTCCGTATTTGTTTCAGGTTCTTTGCCTATATACGTTTTTTTGCCAATTTTGACGTTCCAAATCGCGACTTTGACGTTTTGCGGAAAACTCCAAATTTGTTTTCCTTAACTGTTTATAACTTTTTTGCCTTTAAACTTACAGACGTACATTTTGGTAGATCGTTCACTTTTTGTAATACAAACACGCGTACCAAATTTGGTTGCACTTGCTTTGTTATTTCCGGAGATATAATTTATTTCCGAAAGAAAACCGGGAAAACCTGTGCCGATTTTGCTGGATAACAAAGTTATCAAAGTCACTTGCAACCACATGATCAAAATCGGACAATTATTTGTTGAGTTATCGGTGTGATTTATATATATATATATATATATATATATATATATATATATATATATATATATATATATATATATATATATATATATATATATATATATATATATATAGAAACCGACCCCGGATATGTGTTCTCGGGGGCCTAATTAGTGCTAATTTGAATGAATTTTTTCAAAATTCAAAAGTCGAGATCACCTTTTTTTTTAAAGAAAATTCACTAAAAAGTTGAAACGTCAAAATTGATAATTCTGGTAGTCGTACATTTGTACGCATTAGCGCTTTGTGAGTTAAAAATACGGCTCGAAATGACTAACAAGCTCCTAGATCTGTGTCTCAGCCGTCAGTTTCCTTCATTTCGTTAAAATATGAGAAAAAAAATCAATTTTATACAAAAATTGTATGGTGTAAATTATAATTAAGACGTTAGAAAATTAATATACCAGGGTATATACCTGTTAATACATTAATCTCTCATGTCGACAATGGCCAAGGGGTAGAGGAAGTAGTGTGGATTTAATAATGGCCTCCTATAACACGCGTTCTAATCCCAGTTAGTGACTACTGTTTTTTTTTAAATTTTTTTTTAAGTCTCATTTCATTTTACGGTTATCTGATCAGATTGTGTAATTCCGATGAATTTTTTAACCAGTTTTTGTATGACAAATTCAATTAGGACGAGATGAAAACTTTTAAGACTTGATTCAATTTGAATAGCACATCTGGTTGTTTGTTATTGTCATAACTTACTGAAACCGTTCCATACTTAATGCAGCCGTAGACTTTTCCCGTGGCTTCACAAGTGCTTGTTCTTTTCTTCAACCGATTTCAATTTTAACGGGGCGCAGGAAGTGCATTATGGTAGCGAATTTCCATTAAAGTTTCAAATTTCAATACCTCAGTTTGCTATTAACCTAACGTTCGTTGACCAGGAACCAGTTTTTTCGGGAACATTTTAAGTTTCGGAAAACTTGTGTACATTTTCAAAGAATAAAGTCATTTTGATGAAATATGGTACATTGTTTCTACTATATAGGTTATACTAGTAACCAAATTTCATGCCTGCTTTCTTTAAAAAACATTTGTTAGTAAACACATTTAAATGAAAATTCACTACCACAACGCACTTGCTGCGTCCAGATTTTTATTTTTTGTTACAGTACCGACTTTTAATGTTCTGATACTTTTCGATGTCTTAGTATGAAGCACTTTTCTTCAGTCTATTTTAATACATTTTGTAGGTATATCATATGAAAATTTTTGTGTTCGTTGGCCTTCTGGAATAACAATACATGTTTTTAAATATTTATAACTTAATTTTCCATTAAGTTAGAGTTTGAAATTTGGTACGCGGCACAGTCTCTATTATTAAAGTAATTTGCCCACTAATAATTCTCATTAACGTAACCTCACTGTTTCCGAAAAGTACAATTTCTCTCGGAAGCTTTAATTTTCCAAATACATTTTCATGGGATTTCTATCCCACCGACAAAATGTCAAAAAAGAGAAGTTGTCTGGTTTGATACTTGTAACTAATCTGTGACTAACACAATATTTTTCTATAAAAGAGGTTTGATCAGAAATATAATCTTAAACAAGAGGATACAATTCAATTTGCTGTCTCACGTAGTCTGGTTATCATCATTTTATTTCATTTGTTCTCGCAAGTCCACTTCAATTTAAGCTCTTCGGAAACATTTCATGTTTTCAGATTTTAATTCCAAATAAGAATCCTTTTGCTCAAAGAGAGCTGAAAACAACTAAGTAAATCAATTTGTTCAACCTGAATCCGCATTGAAATACAACTTTACTCTGTCATGTCGTCAGCTAGAACTCTGTAAGCTCTCAGAACTAAAACAAACCCTATCATTTCAATTCGAGTATCTGTTTTTATTTTCCAACGCTAATGCAACATTGCAAGCGGTTGTCCTAGAGATAATGCAGAATGCACACGAGATACTTGGAAGATGGGCTGAATACAAAGCACTCACAAACTAGATAGTCATAGAGAAGCGGAGTTCTGTTTGGTAAGGAAAGTAACATGAAAATATTTTCATTCTAAAACAGATTGAAGCGCTGTTGTGAAACCTAATAACATTCCACACATAGAATTGCGGTTTTAATAATATGTTCTTGTTATAACGAAATTGAATTCGTCGAAGACTTGAGTTTAGCTTTAAATAATGACTCAGCAACTGTCTCCTTCAGGGTATGCTATTATGTATATCATGGCTAAACGATATAATGTTGCCAATCTTATAAGTTATAAGACACTGATCGTCAAAATTATGGAAACAGTTTTGTGCCGCGGGAAATTTTAAAATAATAGACAAACGCTATTATCAAATAGGGCATTTAATTGTTCTTTTAACAATAATAAGATGCAAATAAAAATATGCTCTAATTTTTTAAATTATCTACACGCAACTATTGAGAAGTTATAAAATCAGTTGTAATTTCACTTAAAATGTCGACGAGATCAAAGTGGAACAAGATGCATCCTAATGCGCCTGTCTAGTAAATTTTAAACAGACACAATGGCATTTAAGTCTGGACTCATGGCGGGCCACTCCTTCACTCGGATTTCGTGCTCCAGAAGAAAACTTCTTATACGTTTTAGGTACGCATTACAATTATTTTGTTGTGGGATGATTCTATCGCCGACATTGTTCGCAAATAGTACAGCATGCCTTTGAAGAATTTCGCGAGTTGTGGAGATAGGGAAACAACAAGCAATTCGTTGCAACCGTCTATATAATATGATGCCGCCCTAAACCATGGCTCATCTATCTCTAAATCGGTCCACCTTCTGTGTATACACTGGGTACTAAATCGCTCTTCAGGAGTTTGTAGTCTGTATACGACCGTGTATACACTTAGACTACAGTAGAAAACGAATTATTTTTGTAAACAAAATTTAAGTTACTTAACATAATCTCCTCTAAGACTTACCTATTTAGCCTAACTTCATTAATTTTGTGTAAGGAGCCAGGTAATCTAATCTCTTGGTTGGACTGGAGAATAACCGTGACCTAACACCAAGAGGGTTTGTCAAATCACCATATTGCGCGTCTTCTAAATAGGTCACACAGTGGTTCCTTTCCAGGAAACTGACAGCGTTGCGCAAAGGTCAGTCACTGGTGGAGCCACAGTGACACCAGAAAGGGATAAGTATTATATGGCTAATTTCACCCGAAGAATAACGGTTACAGTTCGTCGAAGTCTTTTTTTGTGAACATACTGGAGGGTAATTTCGACAAATACCATAAGAAGTAGATGACATTCCTCAAATCTAAAGACAAGAAGACCGTTAAGAGTGCCTAGACTTTTACCGTGACATAGAGCTACACGACACCAGAGAACAGTTTTATCAAAATGGCGTAACGTCCTTTTTTTAGGCGAATCACGATTTGGCCTACAGAGCGGTAGTTGGCTGGAAACTGTCTGGGGGGACCAAGCCAGACAAGAACGACTTACTTTTGCCAGAGGAGTTGTTACCTAACAAGGAGGATCAGCGATCTTGGGGGAGGGGGGTCCTGTGATATTTTTCGCCGCAGCACCCCACTTATTTTTATTGAGCGAACCATGACAGGTACCATATACGCTGAAAACATTCTCGGACCAATGATTTAGCCTCTGTGCAACGAATTAGGAGAACGTTTTGTTTTTCAAGACGATAATGTAAGAACACATAGCACGCCAAGGGCAGACAAAATGGTGCAGGAAGAAAATATCCAAAGAATGAACTACATTGAACATGTATGGGATCATCTTGGCAGGCAAATTTCTTATCGAGAAAACCCCGTTGTAACCCTTAAGGAATTGACTGTAGCTGTTCAAGAAGGGTGGTACAATATGCCTGATCCTTTTATTTATAATCTGATTCTCCTGATGCAGAGACGCGTTGGCTAACGATCATACAGACTGTTAAATTATTTTTTGGTTACTACATAAAATTTTTGTCTCAATGAAAAATGTTTCCAACTTAAATTTTATTTCACGTTTTGTGGTATTAGTTTCATTGGCATTATTCGAAAAGCATTTTATAAAGCTTGGCATTTTGGTATTAAAAACAAAAATAGTGCTGCAAATTGAATCATAATTTCCACATAGCTGTGATAATTTATTCTCTTCAGAAAGACATTCTCATGGAATGAATTTAGGGCCCATGGCTTGACCACAATAGACAGACGTACATGCCGACAGACCAAAAAAATTCATTCCAGAATCAAGTTTTCTATATTTTTTGAGACTTTTTACGCCGTTTTAGCACAAAAAAAATCGAAATTTTTGTCAACAATATCCCACCCTCACACATTCAACCCCTAATTTAATTTCAGCACAGAATACCAGATGTATGATGAAATTTAAAGTTTTCTAACAAACAAACCTTCAAACGTTATATTACTCGACTTTAAACGAAAAAATCTCAATTTTCAACAAATCATCCCCCATTCATCCCTTACCCTCTGGATCGATTTTACCCAAAAACAATCCGATCGTTTGTCGGGTGCTAATTGTGTACCAAATTTGAAGACGATGTCTCAATTCGATCTAAAGATATCGTGGCTACAAACAGACAGACAAAAAAATGTTTCGTTCCCAAATCATGTTTGATATGTTTTGATACTTTTTACGACGTTTAAGGGGAAAAAAATTGAAAATTTTGTTACCGATGCGATACTTCCACACGTTGTGATGATGTGGAAGTAATAAGATCCACCATATTTTGAAAATTTAATTTGATTAGTACTTCCACATCGTCAATACGTCTGGAAGTATCATCGGTGATAAAAATTTCAAAAAATTTCTAGAAAACATCATTTGGAAAGGATTTTTTTCTCTCTGTCGGTCTGTATGTCTGTTTGTAGCCAGGATAACTTTAGAACGAACTGAGATATCGTCTTCAAATTTAGTTCCCCATTAGCACCCGACAAACGAACGGTTCTATTGTTTTTGGGTAACATCGCTCCAAAGGGAGGGGTTGATTTGGTGAAAATTGACATTTTCTCGTTAAAAGCCGTGTAATATAACGTTTAAGGTTTGTTTATTAGAAAACTTTCAATTTCATCAGACATTGGGTATTTTGTGCTAAAATTAAACTAAGGGTTAAATGTGTGGGGGTGGAATATCGGTGACAAAAATTTCGAGAATTTTTTGTCTGTCGGCCTGTACGTCTGCCTGTTAGTAGGCGCAATAACTTTCGAACGAATTGAGATATTATCTCCAAATTTGGAATCCAGTTAGCACCCCGACAAAGAAACGCTTCGAATCGTTTTTGGGGAAGATCGCTTTATGGGGCAGAGGGTACATGAGGGGTGATTTGGCGAAAATTAACATTTTTCGTGTTAAGATTCGAGTAATATAACGTTTCAGAACTTTATTGGTACACGAATTCAAATATTTTCTTTGTGTTCAAGTCAGGGACCCCAAATTAATGACATGTGAATGTCTCTGAGGGGATTACATTATCACAGCTACATGGAAGTTATGATTCAATTTGCAGCACTATTTTACTTCCACATCGTCAATACGTGTAATCTTCAATACGTGTAATCGTTATACGTACATCGGCGCCAAAAATGAGAAATAAATTTTCGCTTAAACGTCGTAAAAAGTTCCGAAACATATAGAAAATATGATTTGGGAACGAACATTTTCTCGGTCGTATGTCGGTCTGTATGAGCGTTTGTAGTCACAATAGCTTTAGAAACTATGAAGATATCGTCTTCAAATTTGACACACTTTTACCATCTGACAAACGAAGGGTTCGGATTGTTTTTGGCTAAAATCTCACCAGGGGGTAGGGAATGAATAGGGATGATTTGGTGAAAATTGACATTTTTTCGTTAAAACGCGAGTCATATAAATTTTTGGGGTTTGTTTATTAGAAAACTTTCAATTTTATCAAAAATCTGGTATTCTGTGTTGTGGAGGTGGACTATCGTGACAGAAATTATTCTTTTTTGCTAAAACGGCGTAAAAAGTCTCAAATCAAAACATAGAAAACTTTATTCTGGAACGATTTTTTTACCTGTTGGTCTGTCGGTCAGTCAGTCGGCGTGTACGTCTGTCTGTCCGTATAGGCGCAATAACTTTCGAACGAATTGAGATATCTTCAAATTTGGTATCCAACCGACAAAGGAACGCTTCGAATTGTTTTTGGGTAAGATCGCTTTCAGTGGTAGCGATAAATGAGTGGTGATTTGGTGAAAATTCACATTGTTTCGTTAAAACTCGAGTAATATAACATTTCAGAAGTTTATGGATACAGGAATACGAATATTTTCCTTGTGGTCAAGTCATGGACCTTAAATCTATTTAATTAGAATGTCTTTATAAGGAGAGTAGATTATCACAGCTATGTGGAAGTTATGATTCAATTTGCAGCACTATTTGAAAATACCCAGGGAGCCATGATTTTTGGAAATATGTATGTGTATTTGGATTTCAATTGTTAAAATTTTGTGACTTGCAAGCACAAGCGTAGGCTTTTTTCTATTGCACATTGTAAAATTAAGATAAACAAATAAAAAGAAATAAACAAATAAAATAAAATTTGTTTCATACCATTGCAAGCATTGACTGGTACCAACTTTTAACAGCTCATGACATATGCCTTCTATTACTTCTCGGATTATTGTGCTTTAAATAATGAGAAACACATTTAAAACGAATTTGACAAATAATTTGCTCTTTATATTGGTGTAAGGTCTTCAAAGTTCAACACCCTAGTGAGTGACAGGAACAATGTTTTAACGGTGCATCTTTAAAACAATGCAAGTTCACACGAAAGCAATGACACAGCCGTTGCTAATGAAGGTAAGAAAATTGGGCTGGAGCCTAGAGTGGGCTCGCATAATGTGTATTGTAATTACAAATCGGTGCTGTTCTAGCCTTCACTGTTAATTAAACAGCTAATTCGATGCATAAGTACGGTATGCTAATTCAGAATTAACGACTCTGGTTAATTTTAATCTTCCGGAGGTCATTGTTGACTTGTTCGTTTTAAACAAAATTTTATTATAAGTTAGGATAGTGAGGTGAAACTGCTCCTGGGTGTCGGTGATTGGCCATAGTAGTGGAAATACATGATGTTAAAGAAACAAAAAAAACACACACAGTAAATGAGTTAGTTGAATTAGCAATCCAGCATCGTTAATATTAAAAAAATCTCTGGACGCAGCAAGTGCGTTATGGTAGCGAATTTTCTTTAAACTATTTTTAATAGTAAACAAATGTCTCTCTTTGATGAAAGCAGGCATCAACTCTGTTGCCTATATAGTAGAAACAATGTACCATATATCATTGAAATAAATTTATTGTTTGAAAATATATAAACATTTTTCAAAAGTCTAGATGCAGCAAATGTGTTATGGAAGTGAATTTCCATAAAAATGTTTTTAATAGCAAATGCGAGCAGGCATCAATCTGATTACCGGTATAGCCTATGTAGTAGAAACAATGTACTATATTTTATCAAAATTACTTATGGTTTGAAAATATACAAAAATTTTCCGAAAATAAACTTTAATGTTGGTTTTCTATCCAACAAAGCTTACGTTAATAGCAAATTGAGTAATTGAAATTTGAAGGATTTAATGAAATTTCGGTAAATTTGAAGATTAGCTCCCGAACGCTTTTCAACAAATTGTTTTCAGAAACATTACTAGGACCTCACCTGGATGCACAAACCACAAGAACAATTTCTTGTTCACACCCCCCAAAGAAGTTATGGGACTGGGAGTGAATAGGGGTGGTGTGCGGGGTAGGCAGGGTTTAAGGGGGATATGGCTTCAAGATGTGAAAAAGACAGCTTTCAAGCCCGCTTTATTCGCATTTTCTGCTCATATTTCCTTTTTGCTACCACCCCGCCCAGCATCCCTATTCTTGGGGGGTGTAAACAAGAAATTTTTCTTGGGTTTTGTGGATCAAGGGGGGGCCCTAGGCAGGTTTCTAAAAACAGTTTTTTGAAAAGCGTTCGGGAGCTAATCTGCAAATTTACCGAAAATTCTCTACCAAAACGCACTTACTGCGTCCAGATTTTTTTTTCTAATATTTCGATAAAACAAATTTGTTCTACGATAATTAGCTAAAAAAATTATAGACCGTTAAACCATAAACTCCACTAAACCTGCAAATAAATATCCAAAAAGCCACCAAACTTAACTAAACTGACAGCCAAAGCATCGGAGAAAGGGTCTATTTGAAATGGATATTCTGTAAACATTTTGGTAAAATGAAGGGCAATGACGGTTGAATCTGAAACTTAAGGGTTCGTAGAACACTCTTCTTGCAACATTTTCTTTTCACAAACGGTATTTGCTTCACATTCTTTGCCTAAACATTGCCAATTTTGACGTTTAAAATTGCGAGTTTGACGTTTTGAGGAAAACTCCAAAATTTGTTGCTTAAACGGCCCATAACTTCTTTGTCTTTAAAGCTAGAGCCCTAAATTTTGGTACAAAATTCACTGTTTATAATACAAACACGCGTACCAAATTTGTTTGCCCTCCCTTTGTTATTTCCGGAGATATGATTTTTTTTTATAAAGAAAACACAAAATGTTCCGGGAAAACCTGGTCCGATTTTCCTGGCTAACGAACTTAGCCAAGCCACTTGCAAAAGGAAGGTACTCCGCAAATTTTATCAAGATCGGTCCATTATTTTTTGAGTTATCGGTCGGATATATATATATATATATATATATATATATATATATATATATATATATATATATATATATATATATATATATATATATATATATATATATATTTCCTTTACCTCTTGAAAATGGCTCCAAAACAGGAGCCGAAACGTCGAGTTTCCATAAATTCTGGACGCGGTTTAACCCGAGAACCAAGCATGTCATATATATATATATATATATATATATATATATATATATATATATATATATATATATATATATATATATATATATATAAATACAGATCTCCCCATAAGCGAATTTAAAAAAAAAATTCGCTAATAATATAGTGTCAAAACATATTGATCTGTTGAATCGTAATTAAACAAGGTGACCAAAAAAAGACACGACAAACTTGCTACTGCTATTTAAAATTATTTACTGTTCCAAATATATCCACTTTATATTATTAAGCGTCAGACTATAAAGTAAAATAAGTAGAGCATGATATAATCGATGCTTTAGGTAACTAGATTGTATTAATTGTATGACTAACAGTTCTTCAATAGCCGTGATCGTCTAGTGGTTAGGACCCTACGTTGTGGCCGTAGTAACCCAGGTTCGAATCCTGGTCACGGCAGTGTGGTGGAACTAATTTTTTTTAAAACAGCTGTGTTAGAAAATTATCGAGCTTTACTTTTGGCATATGCCGTTACAGTTTCACTTACTGCATAAATGGACAGCTTTCAAGGTGATTACAGATATACATACACTTATTTCACAGCCACTTGGATGACTTACCTATTACGTAGAGTGCGTTGGTCTATTGAGTCGGATATCTGGGGTTCGGATCTTCACTGGACACTTTGTTTAAAAGATTTTATTTCAGCAGTACACATTGCAACGTAATATTCATGAATGCTGTTAAGCTGTGCCCGAGAAAGCTACATGTTTGCATGCTAAAGCTGTCGATCCCGCATGACATGCACTGTTGGATACGTTAAAGATTCCTACCCTTCTTCAGCAAAAGATTCAGGTGGAGCTTGGCCAGACCATATCGGAATATAATAAAAAATTCAGCAAAATATTGTTAAATTAAGTAATAAACAACTAGAACAGAAACATTTAGACACAATTCCATTGCTTTAGTCGTTGATGTTTTGCAGTACGTACCGACTTATTATTCATTTTTAAAGAGAAGTGCTGCGATGAGAAACGTACCTGGAGACCTTTGTAAGTAGTAAGCTGGTTCTACTTTTTCCTTCAATAATTTAACAATTTAACTCCTCTTTAAGAGAATGCCTGTGGCAGTCAGTGAGTCAGTATAATGCTGAATAGAAGGGCTCTGGCATTTGTGAGAAATTATGAATGTTTCTTCAAGAATAATGTGGGTACGGATAAGAACTAGTATACATAGTGTTTTTGGTTGCCTGGGAAAACATTTAAAAATACATGAATGCAGTGCTTGACTACAACCTGGTGAAATAATGATTCTTGCCACGTGAACAGGTGGGTGGGTGTAAGGAGGAACGGAACCGATAAAGTACTGGAACCGTGCGGAGATGCAAGAATTAATAAGAACGGACACTATTCGATTAATGCGTGTCTTAAGAAAGGCCAGTTCATATCCAATATGCACTTTAAACAAAAATATCCACAAGTACCTATACATGACACAGAGGTGATGTAAAAAGTGTACTTGACTAGATTGTGTATGATGAGAGACTGTAATTGGTAATAGGTATATAAATATGTGAGGTGCTGAATGTGAGTCAGACCATTTTCTTGTGGTGTCTCAGATCAGACTGGGACAAGAATGGATAAACATCGCCAGGAAATAAGGAACTAATCGCTGTTTATTTTTAATAAGTTGAGATTACTTCTACCTATCTTACGTCCCGAGTCATTCATAGATTTGTCTGTTTTATTGAATCTGAAATGAGCCATGTGTTCGTTGAATCTTGTTGGTATTGATCTCCGTGTTTGGCCAATATATATTTCCTCCCAAATATTTCAAAATATTGGACAAATGCCCGATTTTTGTTGGAATCAATAGTATCCTTTGGTCGACCCAAACGGCTCTTCAAGTTATCCATTTTATAGATGCCTCTAAAGTGATTATGTTTGAATATTTTCTCCAACCCTTTTGTAAGAAAAGTAAGAGAGGAAGAACTGCGAACCTTTTGGGTGGCTCCTCTGATTCAGGCTTAAATGTTGTAGTGTGCTCGACATTTTCCACCCGTACTTAGTAACTAACCTATACACAATATCTGACTATCTGTAATTTTGTTAATCTTTGAATTATGTCTGTTGCCGCTCAAAGGAAAACTGAATAACCTCCGAACAAGAGAGCCTGAACGTGAGGTTTTGTGACCGAAAATATGATTTGAATCCGATGATACGAAGCAATTTGTAGAAGTTTCTTATAAATGTCAAATTGTAACCTATACATTTTTCATGATAAGATAGGCAAGGGAGGATAATTGGTCGTACTCCATTGCGTAAGTGAACTTCATTGAAGAGTATTTGCTGTTCAACGCATTAACAAAATTATTGATATTCTATTTACTATGAAAAAAATCGTCCACAAATCTCAACCATACCCTCGGAAAATAATCCGCCGTTCCAGCAAAGCCACTCAAAGCGGCTTATGAAGGGTTCGGCAACAAAGGGAGACAACGGATTTTTCATTGTGGTACCCTCCATCTCCGATAGAAGTTCCCGCCGATGCGCAAGAAACTCTCACACATACATAGTCAAGTCAACTTAATCCGCCTATATATCCAATAACTGGTTATCATACAGCATGCCACGAGGACACTGAAGAGGTATGACGATTGGGATGCTGGGGAACAACAACTTGACATCGGAAGAGATCAGTAATTCATTTGGTTTCAACCTAATATGTTTAATTCTATAAATGAGTTTCGTGGAATTTTTAACCGAAAAACTAGGAGGTTAAATGTAAATGTACTGAGCTCTTTCGATAATTATTTGGAATATTGTCGGGGAACCGATACCAGAGAAGATTGCTCTCATCTCTTTCTCTTATGAACTTTCGCGAAGCAATACATACAAGGCAGACTGAGGGAACCACTATGGGAAATCCGTTCTCTCCCTTCTTTGCCGAACTCTTAATGAGCCGATTTGAAAGTGACGTTGCTGGAACGGTGGAGTGTTTTCTGAGGGTGTGGTTAAGATTGCCGGCCATATTTTTGCCACATTTGACCTTAATAAAGACGACATTAATAATTTTGTTAATAAGTTAAACAGTAGATTCTCTTCAATCAAGTTATTATGAAATGGAGAACAACGACCAGTTACCATTCCTTGACACTCTTAGCATCGAAAATGTAGATGGGTTAGAATTTGACGTTTATAGGACAAAAACTTATACAAATCGCTTTATACCATCGGATTTAAATTATCCTTTCGGTCACAAAATTTCGAGTTTGCGTTTTCTCGTTGGGAGGTTCCTCAGTTTTGCTTTCAGCAGTAATTGATACAATTAAGACATTAACAAAATTATAGCTATTGCGATTTGTAATGGTTTCTCTCCAAGTATTGTGTATAGATTGTATAGGTGGAAAATGTCGATAAGCAACATTACGTCACTGAAGCCTTAATCCGATAAGCCACCTAAAAAGTGCGCAGTACTTCCCTTTTATTACTTTCTTACAAAAAGGTTGCAGAAAATATTTAAAAAGAATGACTTTAGACTTGTCAATAAACTGGATGACTTGAAGAGCCTTTTGGATGGACCAAATGATACTACTGATTTGCGACAAAAATCGGACATCTATCAAAATCTATTTAAATCTATATGGGGTGATTCAGTTGTTTTACTTTTCATGCAGTGTCCAACCTTGTTTTTTTATCAACTTTAGGGACTTTTATATGAAAAAAAAGTTTGTTGGTGTTAATGCCATTCCCGAAAATAAGGAATGGGTGGAAATACACTTGTAAATAAATATTGATGCTGGAAGGGAAGCCTTCATTATTGGTAATTTCACTAGATTCTGTGTAAATAAAATATAATGGCTCTTGTATACAGTGTGCAACAGTTAAATTCAGTATTTTAATTATTGTACGTATTTATATAATATCCCGAAACACGTCAATTTCAGATTAAACCCCGCAACGTGAAAACTTCACCCCTACATTCAACCCCTTTCGAGTGACAGTTGCAACTCCCAAATCTTTAAACAGGAAGCAGGAGCTTGGGATACCTCATTTAAAAAATCTCTTCATTCTCTATTCCAAAACGCTATGGTTTTAAAATTTGTTGCAAAAATTTACAGTAAAAAAAAACAAATCCATCTGATTGACAAACGTAATACAACACATTTAAAAATCATCGTGTTTCATTCTTGATAATGAGAAGGCAGGTAAAAACAATTTCAGTGCCCTTTTTAGACGATATTAATTAAAAAGGAGACAAAAAGTTATCAACATTTTCATAGCTGACAAAGTTTTGTTTAAAACGCCTTAGCAACTTGATGTGTGATTGTAACTAGATGAGAGTAGTTGTCAGTTGTTAACTGCAATTCAGAGAAAGATGGTTTATTTAACAGAAATGCATAAAATAACAATTCTGCAGATGATTGGTTACGGAGATAAAAATCACTGATCGAAGTTCCTCGCCTATTTCAATAAAAATATGTTGTCTGTAGCCCGAGAGACAATTAGTATAATTCAAAAGCAATTTCGCGAGCTTGGGCATGTATTTTTTTTTGGTACTTTAACGTCGATCTATTTTCGCGACTATGGATAATGCTTGGCGCCAGTGAGCAGTTTTGCCTCACTACCCTGGGTATTGTACCGAACCCCGTCTTTGTGCAAGGAGGGTGGGATCTCTAAAGTGCCTCACATCGCATGGAACGGCACCGACGGCTTTACCACCCTCCCCGAAGTGCGGAACGTGAAGACATTCAACTTGCTCAAATACAATGCCACGATTTCGGTAGATGTTAATTTTACAGTAGGGAAGACCGGGGTTGGTTGTGACCATTTTTACTTATCATTCTTTATACATCAAGATGATAAAACGATGAGGTTTCTTTGACCATATTTCTTTAATTTGAACATATATCTGTACAAAAATATAAGAACAAACTGATTTGAAACGATACAAACATAGTTATTTGGAATAAAAAAAGGTCACTACAAATGTCATAGCTTGCCCCGGCCAGGGGTTCGTTGTGACACCTATGGGGTTGGTTGTGACAAACCTTACTCCCTTACATATCATCGTCGGAGTTGCAGTGAATGCAGACAAAATGTGGACGTCTATCCGTGCATTCCTCATGAGTCCATTTGGAGCAACTGGTGCACTGCAACCATTTCTCTTTCGGGTGAGAGTTGGAAAAGGGTTCGCTACATATTAAACAAAAGGTTTCATCTTCATCTTCAGAACTGCTACTAACTTCAATGGTTTTAGCTGTGGTTTTACCTTAACCTTTACACATGTTTCCCTTGACTCCGGATTGCGTAACTCTTCTCGTTTGTTCTTTCAAATCTTTCCTATTTTCTTCATTTTATAATTCCTCCTTGTTTGAAATGTCCGTCCAAATGGCTGATCGGCCTGGTTTTCGACGTTTTCGTTTAGCGACTCGTTTTCTAGCCTTTGGTGTTGGTCTGAAATCTTCTGGATAAAAATATGTGGTGATACTGGAAGGCCCAGGTAAGTTTACAGGTTCTTTAGCGACTGGATGTAAATCTGTTTAGGATGGCGAATTGTTGGTTTTTTTTTCGGCTTCAATGTGGTTGGATTGGCTATTGAACCATGTTTCTGGAATAACTTCCTTCCGAGATCTACTTCCAAATCATTCTCCGGATTGGGACGGTCCGTCACAGCTGCAGGAAGGCATTCATCATCTGAAAAGATATTTTTATTGAAGGGATAAATTCCAGCAGTTGCAAATCCAGCTTGAATGTTTTTTGGCGTTGCTACCAGAGAAAGAGCGTCTTTCGTAATTGGGGATATGTCATAAATTGACATTGATTTTCCCCGGATAATTGCGCATATTTTTTAAGAGGCCCATATACCGACCGATCCAATGGTTGGAGTTTGTGGTAACAGTGTGGTGGAAGAGAAATCACCACAACTCCATTTTCTTTGCAAAAATTAATATCTTTTAATGAGAGGTGAGAGTCATGGTTATCTAAGATAAAGATAACCAGTTTTTTTTTAGATGACCTGGCATGTTTGGCGAAATGGTTCAAATATATAAAGAAATCATCTTCTGTCATCCAACCTGACCGAGGCGGATCCAATACATCCTGGAGGGACGTTGTTGACAAAATAGTCTCTGGCACTAACAGCGAAACAAAATGTTACCAGGGTACCCCTCTCAGCGGAAGTTACAGAACCCACTTGTTTTATGCCCTTTTTTGCAATAATTCTGTCTGGACTTTGTACAGTGGTTATGGCCATTGCATCGACGTTACACATATCTTGTGGTTCAAATTTATATCGATCCACGACCTCTTGTAGAAGAGAAAAAAAGCTTTGATTTGTCTTATTGAAACTTGTAGCGCGACTCAGGCTAGTCGATTCAGGAGTCCTAAGGGATAATGTTTGATGTCGCTTAAGAAAACCCGTAAGCCAGTCGGTAGAGGCAATTTTCTCTGTAATCCAGTTATCACGGACAATTACATTATTCTTCACAGCAAATTCGTAAGCTAATCTACGAACTTCTTTTGTCGATAATACAAAGTATAATTTAGATTGATAAATAAGGTATTCTGCTAGTTCACTTTCCATTTGGTCTGATAACACTTGACGATTTCGTTTATACCCTACACTCAAGGGTTGCTCCAAACCTGAAAATTAGGGAGATCAGGTTTTTCATTAGGTACCTACCTATAGAGAGCCCAAAATACATGATTATTAAAAAAACTCCCTTCTTTAAGTATCTAATTATACACACTATAATTGTTATCCACTCTTGAGCTATATTTAAAATTTCTCTAGCTCGTCGAAAAGTTAGTTCAAAATCGATTGAAAAGTTTGTACGAAGCAGATAAACAAAGAGACCGAGAAACAAAAAGTGAGTTGATAAAACGTGGTAAACAAGAAAAAATCTTACCACCATTATTTCGCCTCTGTAGTTTTTTACAAAATCTCTGTAGTGTCATGTAGCTAATCTGAAAATCGTCGGCAACTGACTGTAAAGATCTCTAGTTTTCCAAAACTTCACTTGCTGTGCGTTCAAAAACGTCCAAGGGTGTTTTTTCCCCGGCTGGTTTTACGTTTATATGTTCTCATTATTCTTTTTAAAATAAATTAATAAGACAGGCATTATCTATGTAGACTCGATTTCACATAAAATGCGTACAGGTATCAAGTTCCCCTTTGAATTTAGATTGTAATACATTGTATTTGGCTTCTTCCATGTACGCATTTTATGTGAAATCAACTGTAGGATTATCAATAATCATGAAACGTATGGCACGGGGTAGGTTACGACAGTCACAACCTAGCCCGAAGCGAATGTCACAACTAACCGCAGAACACATTTTTGTTTTGTCTTTATATTACTGCCTTAATCTTAATGAATAGCTAAACAACGTTATTTATGTGAGAATGCACATACGTGAATTACCTAATATTTTAACATCAAAACACTAGTTCCAAGTGTTACTATAGTCACTTTATAAAACAATGTTTGAAGTCACTAATATTTACAGAGACCTCTTGAAAATACAAAAACAGCGAAACACACGTGGTACGTTAGCGACCAAAGCCACACTCCTGACTAAATATGCAACAATTAAAGTCCGTTTTATTAAGAATGTCACGACGCTGCTGACATCTATTGGTCGAAGCAAAAGCCTCTGTAACAACCAACCCCTGTCACAACCAACCCCGGCCTCCCCTATGTACTGAAAAAGTGAAAGTAGAATGCTGGGAATCGAACCCAGTACCCTTCGGTTCAAAACCACACGTTCCTACCCCTGGACCATCGAGGCGCTAGCTTGGACATGTAAACCAGGTACAAAAACCTTCTAATGCATTGAATAAATATACGAAACTGTATGTAATGCTTGAGTTTGAGTAACACGCACATACTTTGGGCCGACAAGCAGCCACAACATTGGATGTTAGTCATTTCTCGATAATTCGAATAATAAAATAAAATAAAATGCATCCCTATAAATTGATACAAACTCAAGAGCTCATGGAAGACAATTTGATAGAAGAACGTCTTTTGTTGTGAACAAATGATGGAAATGTTAGATAACAATGTCATCCAATTAGAGCATGTTTTGTTTTCTAATCAGTGCAGTTTTACATTTCACGGTCATGCTAATTGTCAAAATTGTCGCAACTGGTCTGAAGAAAATCCACACCGGATGAGAGTAGAACATACGCTATACCCCGAAAAGGTCAATGTTTGCGCAGGAATAGTTGGAAACCATGTCATTGGTCCCTTTTTCATTCATGGTAATTTAAATGAAGGTAATTATTTAGCACTGCTCCAAAATAACGTCGTGTTAACTTTTCCTGATCCAGAAAACTCACAAGTTCCAGCGAATTAATATGGTTCCAGCAAGATGGAGTACCTGTGTATTACCAAATCAATGTCCGTCAGTACCGCGATCTAATATTTCCAAATCGGTGGATAGCGATGTGAAGATCGTTGGAATGGCCAGCACGGTCGCCCGATCTTACGCTATTAGACTTTTTTTATGGAGATATGTGAAATTTTCTGGTGATATTTATCTTTAGATCTTTTGAGAAAATATGCTAAAATAAAAAAAAAGTTTTACCCAAAAATGAAGATGAAATATTATGGATCCAGTAGGAATATTAGCAAAGATGATTAGAATGTTTTTCTACCTGGAAATTTGAAGAAAATTTTAGAAGTGACAGTTTCGAAGGCTTTTCACATTTTTATTTGGACATTTATATTAAAAAGTGTATTGTTTACATGCACAAACAATGCTCATATGTAATATACACTGTATAATTAGTTTGTAAAAATATATATTATTATTACTATATTACTATACAAAACTGAACTAAAATTGCGATTAGGCCGGTCACGCCTCAGATTGTTGATTAACGTTAGAAGACATTTTATTTACGATTAGGATGCTGCCAAGACGTTCAAGGCATGCATTCTGAACATCTCCTACGTTAGGATTGATGAGTTTTTATTTTAGTGAATTTTCTTTAAAAAAAATTCACTAATGAGGAGATCCCGAACACATATCCGGGGTCAGTTTGATTTTTGTATGTTTATATATATATATATATATATATATATATATATATATATATATATATATATATATATATATATATATATATATCTATATATATATATATATATATATATATATATATATATATATATATATATATCTATATATATATCTATATATATATATATATATATATATATATATATATATATATATATATGTATGTATGTATCACACCGATAACTTAAAAAATAATGGGTCCATTTTGATCAAATTTGGTGAGTACCTTCCTTTTGAAAGTGGCTTGGATAATTTCGTTAGCCAGGAATATCGGCCCAGGTTTTCCCGGAAAATTTTGTGTTTTCTTTCTAAAAAATTCATATATCCGGAAATAAAGTAAGGGCAACCAAATTTGGTACGCGGGTTTATATCATTATAAGTAAACTACCTACCAAAATTTAGCTCCCTAAGTTAAAAGATAAAAAAGTTATGGGCATTTAAAGAAAAAATAATTGGGGTTTTCCTCAAAACGTCAAAGTCGCGATTTAAAACGTCAAAATTGGCCACATTTAGGCAAAGAACCTGAATCTAATAGAAGCTATGGAAAGAAAATGTCCCAAGAAGAATGTTTTACAAACCCTTAAATCTTAGATTCAACCGTCATTGTCCTTTGTTTTACTAAAATATTTCCAGAAAATTCATTTCAAATAGACCCTTTCTCTGATGCTTTGGCAGTAGCCTTAGCTATAGAGTTTATCGTTTAATGATATATAATGTTTGTCGAATTTTCGTAAAAAATCAATAAAGTTCAATATATCCGTTACAATGCACGAAAAAAAAACCTGTATACATTAATTATAGGGTGTCTTGAGCTACATCTTAAAGAAAAATTCTACATTCACAGGCTGGCCCATAAGTCGTTGGTGATACAAATTCTCTTTTTTTTAATCGCACACGCCTTATTGGATGTTTGAATTTTCCATCGAAATATAATGCATGTTTGCAAGAAAAGAAATTCGGGACGTAGCAAGTGCGTTATGGTAGCGCATTTTCATTAGATGCTTCAAATCTGAATTGCTCAATTTGCTATTAACCTATAAGGTTGACCAAGAACACTGTATTTTTGGGAACACTTTTCGTTTACTTTCGGAAATTTTTGTATATTTTCAAACAATAAAGTTATTTTGATGAGACATGGCACATTGTTTCTACTATATAGGTTATACTGGTAGCCAAATTTAATGCTTGTTTTCTTTAAAAAAAAAACATACATATTTGCTATTAAAGACATTTTTATGAAAATTCATTACCATAACGCACTCGTTGCGTCCAGACGTTTTTCTCATTATCAAAAATGAAACGCGATTAGTTATTAATTTTTTATTGTGTTATTTTATTTTTGCAGTAAATTGTAAAAGCAGAGTATTTTTGAATAGAGAACGAAGATATTTTTCCAAATGAGGCATCACAAGCCCCCACTTCCTATTTAAAAATTTTAGGTTGCAACTATCACTCGAAGGGGGTGGAATATGGGGGTGGAGTTTTCACGTAACAGAAAAACATTTTTTAAATCTAAAATTGCCTTGTTTTACGATTTGTTATAAATATGCAAATTGATTTAGATATTGAATTTATTCCATTCATGTTCCACACTGTATACCCTCCTTCTCTGTGAAGTGGAAATATGCATTTATTTTTGCATGATATGCTATATTTTTATAGGCACGGTTTTCTTTGAAAACTTAGCTAGTAGGTATGTCAAAGAAATATATTTTTAGACAAACATGCATGACGTTCGGATTGTTCATGATAAAAGCATGATAAATGAAAGGGGAATTTTTGCATTGCTTCTGAAAAAACTATATCTCTTTAAAGTTTATCCTTTGTAGTGAAGGGCCTCTTGTTGCTGACAAAGCGCCCCTGTTCCACTCAATCTCTCTTTTTGTCCTCTATAGCAGCTTCTGTGGGTTTTCCTAACCACTTATTTATATTTATTTTATACACATGTGTAACGACAGAGTAAGCAAGATTTTCCCATTAAACAAACGGAGAGTGTATTTTTTCCGTGAACGCATGTTGTAAATAATGGGAGGCAAATGAAGACATTCTGTATAAAAGTCCTGACGCGGTAAGTGCGTTATGTTATCAGAGTTGTTTTCAAATTATCTAATATAAAAACGTCAAACAAGAAATCAAATCTGCTGAAGTAAGCACTCGTATGAATAAATGCTGTTTTAACTTGAACATTTTCATGTTTTTGATTTTTTTTTACTCGAATGTAATATATGTAAAAAAACAAAATAATAAGGTAATACTTACCCTATTGAATTTCTGTGTAGGTTTTTCTTTTAATAAAATATTAAATTCAGTAAAAAAAAAGAATGGGATTTACCACATTTCTTGTATTGGTTTCACTATTGACATTTCGGCGTTCATGGTTATGAACAGTTTGGCTTTGGTTTGAATAGTTTGGCTAACTGCGTAACTTTTTGAAAAATATAGTTAGAGCTATAGTTAATATTGCTATTCTTTCCAATGCTATCCTTGTTCTTGTTTTCCGTTTACAGTCGGCTGTGTGTAAACGCACGCAGCGCAGCTTAATAAACTTCCGGCCTATGGCCTACCACCAAAACTATGTACCTGGACAGCAAATTTCCTCTCCAACCCGAGCATTTCTGTTGTCGTGGATGGCCATTCCTCTAAACTATATCCAATTAAGGCAGGAGTTCCTCAAGGTTCAGCTTTAGCCCCTACTTTGTTTCTTCTCCTCATCAATGACCTCCTCTCTAGCACATCCAACCCAGTTCACAGTTACACGGACGACAGCACCTTCCACTCAAATATACAATATTCTAAGCCTGTCTCTTTAGCCCAATTAGATGAGGATCGCAGACTCATGGAGCGTTCTGTCTCTGTGGATCTCCAAAAAATATTAGACTGGGGAAGTATAAATCTTGTACAATTCAACCCCACCAAATCTCAGGCTTGCTTTCTTTCTCATAAGAGATACACCAGCCCTAGACCCATCACAATAAACAACCAAGTTATTCAAAGTAATGGGTCCATTTCATTTGTTGGCATTTCTGTGGATCGAAATCTCAATTGGCACATCAATTGCAGAAGCGGCTGCTGAGAAATTAGGTTTCCTCTTCCGGGCTCGCAAATATTTTCCACCAGCTAATTTCTATACCTTATTTACTTCACAAATAAGGCTAAACCTCGAATACTGCTCCCACATCTGGGGTGCTGCTGCCGCTTTTACACTCGCTATCCTGGACTCCATTCAGAAGAGAGCTATACGTCTCATCGGTGACCCTACCCTCACCCAAAGGCTGCCATCCCTTGCCCACAGGCGTGCCGTTGGTGACCTTTCTCTCTCTTTTATAGATATCTGCACGGGCACTGCTCAGAGGAGCTTTCTTCCATAGTTCCTCCACCTGCTGTCCCCAACAGATCTATCAGGGAAACAGAGCGAATGCACCCTTTTGCTGTCCAGATCACCAGACATAGAACATCTTGTTATGCCCGCTCTTTTGTCCCGAGGACTTCCAAGTTGTGGAATTCCTTGCCGGCGCATGTTTTTCCTTCTCCTCCGAACCTCCAAACCTTCAAGTCCAGAGTTGCCTCTTTCCTCCTTGTCGACACCCACGGTACGATAGTATTTAGGCTGTAAGCCCTTGTGGTGTGTTGTTGATATAAAAAAACGCATGCAGCCGTAATAGAGGTTATTCTTTTTTATGAATGTTTTAAAAGTGTGCTATTAAAGGAAATTGTCCAAGAACAGCGTGGCGTGATATATTTGTTCTTTGTGTAAAATAGTAAAATTGATAGTTTAAGCGAAAACACGAATGACAGAGAATTTGCAATAGAGGCATCAAAAGAATGATGTAACTTGTTATCATGTAAATTTTATCATGTATCGATTCGACATCAGTGGTTTCCCCAGATGCTTCATGCCTCCTAAAAGAATGATGTATATTGTCATCTGCAAAATTCCAAAACAAAAATCAATTATTAAACGTAATAATCGTTATTGGCATTTTAGCATTAGATGACATACGTCTGTCATATTACTTGACAGCTGTCAGTTATGGATGATTAACTTTAAGATAACTGCAGTTTGGAATAGTTTGAAAAGTTAGGGATCGCCAAAAAACGCCTCTAGTATTTAATTATTGACTAATCAAAAAAGTCGCTGCATCTTAGGTGTACTTTATGATTAGTTTATGGTAGCGGTGTACGGTGGCCAGGTCATTTAGTTTATGCTCGCTGAAGGGGCGTGGCATAACGGATATGTATTCTGTAATGTATAGTGTGGTATAGTGATGGTTCGAACCAGCTATTTCTTGTCAGCAGCTACTTCTGCTACTGATACTTTTATTTAGCAGTAAAAAATAGCCGCTATTTTAATAGGAGCTTTTTTGAAGAAATATTTCTAGCACACAGCACTTATTAGCAGGCAGTAGCCGAAATTATATTCCACAGTACATATACCTATAATAGTAAATATATCAGAAATAAGAAATTAGTTTTATTGATTTATAATTATGTATTCATGTTATTTGGCGACTTGGCGTCGTAAATTAGATAGGTACCCATACAATACCTATATTAATTGACAAATTCTTACCATAAATATAGTGTGAAAATTGATATTTTGCGTTTTTCAAACAACGCTTGTCAGTGATGTCATATATGCGGTCGCCGCCATACTGT
The DNA here is from genome assembly GCA_964006375.1 of Tillus elongatus. NCBI lineage: Eukaryota > Metazoa > Arthropoda > Insecta > Coleoptera > Cleridae > Tillus > Tillus elongatus. Next base: position 87,213,900 of record OZ023263.1, on the reverse strand, counting down.
TGTAGCAGGATTGGGAAGAAGAGCACCTAACTTGACTCGCTTAGTCTCTAGGAAAAAAGTTCCACCATCTTCCAAGAAAAAAAAATGTTTGCGATAAATCTGTGTGCACATGAGTGCATACAAAGAAGACTTAGAAATAAAGATCTACTTTCTTTCAGACAGTCAGGCAGTAATAAAGACCGATCTTTCAAAACCGAGGCTAAACTGCAAACAATCCCTAAAGCAGCTGGCTACAAACAACAAAGTAACTTCGATGTCGGTACCAGAGCATCAAGACATTGAAGGAAATGAGGAAGCAGATAGCTCTGCAAAAAGGGCAGCAATGATGGTGCAAAGCCCTATTGTGGACTAACAAAAAGCCATTTAACAAATGAACTTGTATTTGTGAAAAGCCAAATGCTGTCATACTGAAGGCAAACGCCAGGCTTCAGGCAGGCAAAAGGGTTCATCACCATATCAACAGAGAAGTCTGAACTGTTCCTTGAATTGATCACGAACGACTTGAGAATAATCACGAGACTTTTCACAGGACACTCCACAGTAAGGTATCACCTTATGAAGATGGGTAAGGCGCCTTTTTTCCCTTAGGGCTCATCCGCGTCTTTGCCGCCCCGATAGAACCGCAGCCTTTGATACTATCAGGGCGGCAAAGACGCGGACGAGCCGTAAGGAAAAAAAGGCGCACAGTGGAGACTGCAGATACTGCACTAAAGCAGCAGAGACAACAGAACACTTACTATGCGACTGCAGGGCTGAGTTCTGCAAAAGGCTCAAATACATTGTAGGAGTGACTCTAACACCCCAGAAAATAGGTAAAATAGCCCCCAAAAAGATATTAGAACATATGAAAAGTCTGAACATTTTGGGCAACTATTAGAAAATAGAGTCGTGCACCAAAGGCCCCATTAGGGTCGCAGCGCTGAGAGGCCAAACGCCTATACGACTCGTTAAACAATCTAAAATCACTAAGCAGGATATGGAGCGAATAGAAAAGGTTTTGAAATGTGGACATGAAGAAAAGAGATACAGACACGATACGATGATAGAAAGACGAATAAAAGTTTGCCAGAAAACGTGAGGGAACAAAGATGCTTGCTGAAAGAAATTGTAAGACGGAAGGCAAAATTTATTGGTCATATTCTGAAACATAATAACATTCTGACACATACCTGGAAAAAAGGGAAGAGTTACACCAAGGGGAAAACTTCTGGACAACATGGCAGACCTGGGTAGTGATGAAGTTACAATGAAATGAAAATAGCTGCTAGAGACAGATAATCATGTTCGTGAAGAGAGGGTGACATCGCCTTTGGATTGTGATTATGATGTAAATTAGACAATGTAACTTACAACAAATCTCTTGTTTGTGCTTGCAAATCCGACAATTTGTAATCATTGCAATGAATGCGATTTTGACTTCTCATGCATCTAAAAAATGAAGTTTATATTTGTCCTGAAAAAAAACGTAGTGGTTAAGGTGTCCGGTTTTCTGCTAATATGACCAGAAAAGAACAAAAAGGCTTTTCTTCCAGACAGCATTTTATTTTTAAGAAACCCTACGTGTTTCGGCTCTTAACCCGTTCACTGCTCACGCGTGTTTGTAGGAACACCCCCGGGCTACGGGTTAATTTTTTCTCAGGTGTCTTTTCAGAATTACCACATACCACCACAAAGTATTTGGCCAAACAAGTGCAAAATATACTAAAACACGTGATGACGCAAAATCGCGTCACAAGCATTACGCAATGAACTTTTCGTGAAATGCTCATGACTCGATTTCGCGTCATGTGTGTGTTGCTTTAAAAGTAATTATATTGATTACAAAACAAATACAAAATATCACACGTAAATGAAAAAAATATTTTATTACTTCAATACAGAAAAAACTCAAATAGAATATGCAAAATAAGAAAACAAGAATAATAACTGAATAAAAGTGTTTTTCTTAGAAATGTAAGAAAACGAACAAAAACATGTGTAAATAAAAATAACAAATTTTCTTTGGCGCACAAAATAAACAAATTTAAATAAAATAAGGTAACTTATTTATTACAGGTCCGCATGCCATTCGTCGAAACAGTTTCCACCCAAATACAAAGATGGCTTCGAAGGGCATGCTGGGCAAAAGTAAATTGTGTCTTTTCGCACTTTATTTTTATAACAATTTTGGCATCTTCTGCGCGGCCGATGTTTGGAATTCGGCGTTATAGGATCTTTTTCCGGCCTGTGCTGGAATGAAATAGGTCTCTCTGGTGGAACTTCCTTTGGTGGTACAAGTTCTTCAATCACTCGCAGTCGAAAATCATACAACGAAACTGGACTTCTTTCATATTTCTTATACAAAAAGTCTAAGTTCAAAAGCAGCAATTGCAGAACGTGAGTGCCAATTTTTTTGTACCATCGAAGCGATTTCCTAGAGCATGAGTAATAAGACAACATTTGATCCTGCTTGTCAACGCCACACATGTTTTTAGTATATATATATATATATATATATATATATATATATATATATATATATATATATATATATATATATATATATATATATATATATATATATATATATGGCTTCCGGTTTCTGCTTTTCTTGGTCCCTTTTGTTTCTGTATTGGACGAAATCATGAGAAAATTCAGTGGAAATGTACGATACATCGCTCTTGTCACGCCACTTTCCGATCATTACATCATTGGAGTAGCGAGCGATATTGTCGCCCACCTTCAGCGTTGCATTTTTTACCTCAAGAGGATTGTCTTTTCGGTCAAGCCGTAGATTTCTGGTGCAGTAGGTCCCTCTTTCTAATAGTTGGCGAGCCAAAGAATAACTCTTGTAGAAGTTGTCCATGAATAAAGAGTGCCCTGCGTCCAACCTTTCTTCCATTAGATTGAGAATTACATTGGCAGCATCGCCTTTGCCACCAAAATCATCTAGCACACCGGTATAAATGGAGAACTTCAGAATAGTTCCATCTAGCTCGGTCAACATGTACAGCTTCACTCCGTACTTATGGCGCTTATTTTTTATATACTGTCTAAAAACCAATCTCCCGCGTCATAAGACCATGGATTCATCGAGAGAAAGATTTTGGTTTGGGGAATAGACATCCACCATTTTATTATTGAAGTAATCTATCACAGGTCGAATTTTGAATATCCTGTCTTGGGGTTTTGGTTCGTTTTGTTTTGGGTTTTCTGCAAAATGCAAGCATCGTATAATGATCATAAAGCAATCTCTGCTCATGTGGGTCGAAAAAATGGAAGATTGAAAAGTCTGCCTTTCTTCCAAAAGTCTTGCATTCGACTGAGTGGAATTGTCCCCATGTGCAGAAACAATCCAAAAAAGAGACGCATTTCAGGCATTCATGGTTTGTGTAGACCTACTAGAAACAAAGTGTATGACAACCATCTTATTATACTCTAGGTAATTAACTCCTGATGATGGTTCGTTAAGATCCGAAACGCGGAGGGTTTCATAAAAATAAAATACTGTCTGGAATAAAAGCCTTTAATTTTGTTCTTTTCTAATCATGTCAAACCCAGACGTAATGACGTTTAAAAATTATTTCTGCTAATAGTAATGATCTGTATCCCGAATGTATTTTTTTAACCTACAAAATTTTGGATACCAGCTGGTATCCGTGTATCATTTACCCCACTTTCTTTTAATAAAATTAAGCTCCATTCGGACATGTACGTGGTTAAGACAGATAATGATGTAAAAATTGTTCACATTATCTTCATATGAAATTTCTCTCAGTAATACAAACACATTTTGAAGAAGACTTATGCAACGACAAACCTCTCTATACAATGCTAAAGATAACATCCGAACGTTTCAAAATAACAAGTTAACTTGTCAAACATTTGCGAACAGATTTCTCACGAATGTGTACCGGCATAAGTCATAAATTCACACGCATCATTACAATTTCCATTTAATTGGTGTTATAGAAAGAAGGTGGTTGTTGCACAATTTCATGGTCGCTGAACTCAGTTTGTAAAGAATGTGGTTGTGTACTAGGTCAAGAAATCACGATACCTCCTTCATTTTGCTACATTATCTTTCAAAACGAGTTCGCTAGTAAAAGTGAAACAATCGCCGGAATCTAAAAATCTTTACGATCGAACGATGAAAGCGAAACTAAATTCCTTATCTTTGATTTATTATTGTCAGGTTACATATGCGGGATCTGATTGTTCTAATATATGCAGCTGTTTGTGAAATAGTTTTTGCTTTATTTTTAAAGACAAACAAATTTAAATAACTAAATACATGAGAAAAACAAGGGCCCAAGCCTTTCTTGACAAAACCTAGTACTACAATAAAAATAAAATTTCAGTTTGTTGTAACTTTCTGGCTTTGCATTTGTTTTAATGAGCCCCTTGAAGCTGCACCAACCACCCCAACTCGCACCAAAAATACCTAAATTTGACTAAAAGTTTATTAGAAATTTACTATGCAATATTTTTTTATTAGCGTCACCCATGAAAAGTTATAAACAAATAATCCAACTTCAGCCTGAACCTACATTGGACATGAGAAAACTTGTTGGTAGATTTAATAAATATTAATTGGTAATTTATTATTCAAGTATGAAATGTATTAACCTCCCGTAAGAAAAGTTATAAGCAAACTCAGCTAACTTCAATCTGAAGCCCACACCGGACATTGATAATATTTATTAGGCAGTAGCGTACGCTTCTGGGGCTTGTGTGTGTGTGTTTTGTTTTCTTTAACGTCGGCCTATTTCCGCGACTATGGCCAATCACCGACGCCAGGGAGCAGTTTCACCTCACTATCCTGGAAATTCTGCCGAACCCCTGCCTTTCTGTAAGGATGGTAGGGATCTTTAACGTGCCCAACATGGCATGGACACGGGACCGACGGCTTTACGCATATATTTGAAGTCATACAAATTTTAAAGGACTTGAATCCACTAGTCCCTGTTTTGAGAGTCAAATTCATTCATGTGATCAATTGTATGCGCAATACAGCAGTATAAAGGCATTCAATACACCAAGGTGTCACACACACACAAACCTTTGGTGAACACACATTAACAACACATTATTCACTAAACTTTACAGGCAAATAAAAACCTAAAAGCTAAAATACTTAAAATCCAACTAACACCCAATCGTAGGGCAATTATATATAACATTAAAATTATTCATGGTGATAAAAACCCAAGCATAAACAATAATACAATTTTTTTTTATTTGCACAAAACTCGACTATTTATTAATGTTAATAGAGATGACAAACACCTAATTCTATATTATTCTTTTTTTTAAAGCTTTTTTTTTCTTGTTTTTAACAAATTTCAACCCCCGGAAAGAAATGACTGGCCAGTTTGTTTGTTTTTTTGTTTACTAAAGTTTCTAAATTGCTCAGGTATAATATAAATCTCTTATTCTACAATTATAGACTAATAAGAACAACAAGAAATGGTAACCGCTCAGCAAAGTTAAATCCTTAACTTTGAAGTGTAGTCAATGGAAGTTTCTTCTTGGCAAATTATGCCTACTGGTCTTACGGTCGAAAGAGGGCCCCACAAGCGCCTTGTTCTGATTGATGTAGACAAATATTGTTGGTTCAATCAGTTGGAACCCCTTTCAAGTGAACTTTATAATGGTTTTAATGCCTTTTTTACAATATTTCCGGTAGCTGTGAAATTAGCCACACAAAGACAGTAAGCGCTTATATTCTACTTACTCACAGTATGTTGTTAGATTAAACTCTGCTTTCTTAACACTTTGTTCCAAACTTATAAGGTTTTGCTCTTCTCTTTTAAATTTATTCTTTCTCCCAAAACTCAATAATTGTTTCTTCTCTGTTTTTTTTACATCACGACCGTAACCAGTCGAAAAATCCTGTTGGCCAACTTCAAAATTCCTCTTCCGATTTTTACAACAATCCTCTTCATTATTTCTGCGGTTACCACATGTTTAATATTGTTGAATTGACTTTACTTCCTTAACCTATCTAAATTGTTTGTATTCTCCGTTTGACATCTGCCAGTAAATTTAATCATTTGACAGCATTTCTTAACCTATATAAATTATTTATAGTGTCAATTTGACGTCTTATGTTAAACAAAAACATCTGTTCCAAATCCTAGGTTATACAGTTTGACAAGCCTAATCCTAATAAATATTAATACCATACATTTCCTAATTCTACTAAACTACCTAAAAACTACTTACACATTTCTTATTGTCCAATATTTACATTAAATTAAAAAAAAAGTTTTAGAGTCTTTTTAATCTAGCTTTATAGTCTTTGTATCTTATTTGTCCGCACTAAGTTAAATCATTTTTCTGCAGTCTATTCTGTTCTGGATATAATTTTCACTTCGTGTAGACCTTTCACTACTATAAACTAATTTACAACTATTATATTCACATCTTACCTTCCTTAATCTATGCATATAACATATTAGGGAATCAATCCTGATTTGAATTTTACATTTTTTTGATACCAGATCTTATGATATGCCTGTAAAATTTCACAGACAGACTAACAGTTCATGGACTTTAATCTTTCACCGCCTAGACATTATACATCCAAGAGTAGGTTTTTTGTTGTTTGTTTGGTTTTGTATGGGGTGTTTTAAAGAGTGTGTTGTTGGCTTGTATGTATGTGTATATATGTATATGTGACCCCCTTATAGAAACCATATCAATATATATATATATATATATATATATATATATATATATATATATATATATATATATATATATATATATATATATATAATTCAAAAGTCGGGATCTCCTCATTAGTGAATTTTTTAAAGAAAATTCACTAAAATCAACCCAATCAAAAATAATTCTAAAATAGTTTCTTTTATCTGGAAACTTAAACATAAGACGTCATATAAGACCGAAACACAAGTGGGGTGTATTTCAATGGTAATTCTACTACACAAATTTCTGTAATTAATTAATTATGTATACTTTGAATATAATATCCCGGGCATGGAGCCGATCTACGCTATGACCCAAGTAAAAAATTTCCTTTCGGCTGCCCAGATGGCGTAGTGGTTATCATGCTCGCCTCCCACGTAGGAAGTGGCGCGATCGAATCCAGCTTAATGTTTTATTTGCACATTTGGAGAAACAATAGTGCACAGATTTCACACGTGTTGAACAAGATTCATTTTTGTTTAAAACGCCTAAATACGTTTGTCACCTTTGAGTCTAAAATCATAATTTTGTTATTGTGGTAATTGTTTTTGAAAAAACCGGCTCGATTAGGTTGACTAAAACGAAATACTGGCGATTAATAAGGAAAAATAACTGCTACGTTTATAATTTGGCAGATACTTTACTTTTCTAAATATGAATTAAGTTTCCTTCTGGAAATCATCTGTATAACTTTAATGAAATTTGTAATACAAGTTTCTTTCGAAGAGACTTACACTACCTACAGATATAGCAAAATTTAGTTCTTTACCTTCGTAGAAAATTGAGTTAAAACGCAAGATTTTTTTGATAATAGAGAGATATCGATGGTAACACTTTCGAAAGAAATTTTCAACTGTGCGTGTACCAGGACCTCTAAAATCGATCTTAAAGGTCTGTGTAAGTTTATAGTATTAACTTTACTAATATGCCGTATAATAATCATTTACAATTCTTATGAAAAATTGCTACTATAACGCACTTGCTGCGTCCCGAAACTTTTTTTGAAAATATAACCGCAAATATTCGTAACCCAGTTGTATAGTTCTTGACGGGCCATTCTGTATTTATGTATTAATTTTTTATTTATTCACTATACTATACATGATACCTAAGTACAAGTGAGAAAGCCTAAGAAATTTCTCCGAAAAGTAGGAGAACTAAAATAATAAAATACGGTATCAATAATGGTTGAAAACGTGAAAGCACCCTAACAGACCGTATAAACGGAACACTTTATTGATTTTAAAACCTTACATAAATTAACTTTTATTCAGTAATCTTTGAGATTTACCTGCCTTAGGAGACGTTGGCCCTAATCCTATATGAGACATGACATAGCATATATTTTAAATTGTTAAACTTTTAAACTGCCTTTATACTTTAAAAGGTAGCTTAGAAGTTTTTGATATATATATATCTCAAGATCTTGAAGTAACTCACGTCTTTTTATTAATATATCCTGTTTTAATAGTCCCATAAGATTACATAGGCGTTGTAATGCATATATTTGCTTATTAAAAGACGCATAATCGTTCCTAAATTTTTTCAAAAATATCGTCCAGAAAGCAATTCCGACTTTTCGTTGATTTTGCTATCTTTGTAACTATATGAAATAGGATTGTTTGTTTAGTGGAGGACATTTGCGCATTTTAATGCTGAACAAATAGTTAAAAAGAAATGTAGCAGAATCCAAATACTCCTGGAGCAATAAAAATAGTGCTGCAAATTGAATCATAACTTCCACATAGCTGTGTTAATTTATTCTCTGCAGAAAGGCATTCTTATGGAATGAATTTAGGGCCCATGACTTCACCACAAAGAAAGTATTTATATTCCTGTACCCATACACTTTTGAAACTCGAGATTTATTGAAAAATCACCCTTTATTTATCCCCTACCTCCTGAAGCGATCTTACCCAAAAACAACTCGAAGCGTTCCTTTGTCGGGTGCTAACTGGATACCAAATTTGAAAATGATATCTCAATTCGTTCAAAAGTTATTGCACCTATTAACAGGCAGACGTACATGCCGACATACCGACAGACAAAAAAAGTGATTTTGCCCAAAAACAATCCGAACCTTTCGTTTGTCGGGTGCTAACTGTATACCAAATTTGTAGACGATATCTCAATTCGTTCTAAAGTTATCGTGGCTACAGACAGACGCACAGACCGACAGACAAAAATATTTTTTGTTCCCAGATCATGTTTTTAATATGTTTTGATAATTTTTACAACGCTTAAGCGAAAAAAACATTTTTGAAATTTTTGTCGCCGATGCGATACTTCCACACGTGACGATGTGGAAGTAAAAACGAAAAATACATGTTTCTGTTTATTAGTGAATTTTCTTAGAAAAAATTCACTAATGAGGAGATCTCGACTTTTGAATTTTTAAAAAATTTCTTCAAATGAGCGCGATCTAGGACCCCTAGAACCCATATCCGGGGTCGGTTTCAATTTTTATATGTTTTTATATATATATATATATATATATATATATATATATATATATATATATATATATATATATATATATATATATATATATATATATATATACAGGCTGTTTCAAAAAACATGCACCATCGCACGTGGGGAAATTCCTTATTAAAAAATAAGAAAAAAAGTTCCTGTGCACATGGGTCCGGAAACGCATAGTTTCCAATATACAGGGAGTTGAATTTTAATTTTTTTTTAAATTTTTTGTAAATAATTTCAAAACCACTGGATTGATTTTAATGAAACTTGGAACTTGAAAGTGTATTATGAAAGTGCATATTTTCAAGTGAGAATCTGCTTACAACTGCGTGAGTGGTGTGCGTACGGGGCAACTGTAAAAATTCATTTGGGGAAAAATATGTACGCCACTGTCTTTTTCCAATTTTGATACATCAGTTATGAAGCTTATTACATAAGCCACAAAAGCTACCTCTTGGTATTTTTTCGTTCAGGGTATCCCTTGGAGATATGATTATTTTTATAAAAAGGGGCAAAGTACGGATTAGTCGGCGTAATAATAATAATAATAATAATAATAATAATAATAATAATAATAATAATATATGTTTACTGCAACCATAAGAATATGAAAAACAAAACATACAGTAAACATTACAGCAATAAACGTGCAAATAACTAACCTACGTAAAACTTATTGGTGATAAACATTGAAATGAATATTACAAACATTGATAAAAAATGATAAATAAAAAATAAAAATAAAAAATGAAAAAAGTAATCGTAAAGACACCATGATTTTTCCAAACTCTTGTTTTTTGTACATTACTCAATTGACTTTAATAACAAAGCTAAAGAAAATGTTGAAAGTGACCACCATTAGCGTCGTTACAATTATTTAACCTTCTGCGCAAAGATCTTCTTACTCTTCTGCAAATATTTTGATCTTATCTAATGCTGTCAAATGCATATTATATTCTTCCCAACAATTCTTCTCGTGTATTTACTGGTGTTTTATACACTATTTCTTTTAAATGACCCCACAAATAAAAATCGAGAGGATTCAGGTCCGGAGATCGAGGTGGCCATGACACCGGACCTCCACGACCAATCCATTGGTGACCGTATGTGTTGGCTAAATATGTTCTTACAACTGCTGCAAACTGTGCGGGCGCACCATCATGCTGGAACCACATTGTACAATTTCTCATAAAAAGCGGTAGTAACACCGGCAAATCATTTTGTAAAAAGTTTAAATATGATTCATGGTCAAGACGATTCGGTAGAACAACAGGACCAATTATGTGATTTTCAATAATAGCAGCCCAAATATTGATGGAAAATTGATACTGCGAATTTGCAACTCTTAGAGAGTGTGGGTTTTCATCGGCCCATGTATGTAAATTGTGAAAATTTACGATACCTTTTCGCGTAAATGACGCCTCATCAGTAAATAGTACACGTTTAGAAAAATGTTGGTCGTGCCTAAGTTTGTTTAAGAACCACTGACAAAACATTACCCTTGGTTGAAAGTCTCTAGGTAGAAGTTCCTGGACACGTGTAAAATGATAGGGATATAAACTTTGATCCTTCAGAGTTCTGTGAACTGATGATGCCGAAATATTACCCAGTTCGGTGGCAATAATTCTCGTACTTGTACTAGGATCACGTTCAACTCTATTTAATATTGCCTCTTCAACCCGTACAGTTCGGCGGTATCTTCTGCGTCCAGAGTCAGCTTTTAAAGGTTTTAAAGAACCAGTTTCTCTCAAATGTCTTACAATACGTGGGAAAATATTTTTGTCAGGAATTCTTCTTTGCGGATAAGTTTCCTGATAAACTCGCACAGCTTGTCTAGCATTTTGATTTGTTTGTCCATAAATTAACAACATATCAGTCAAATCCGCTGAAGTGTACTTAATGAAAACCATCTTGAGAGGAGGAAATAATATTAATGAGCAGCTCAGTATCAACAAATAACTAAAAACGAAAATACTGCACCGTATCAAAATTTAAAGAATAACACGAAAACTCTTTTGACGCCTACACAGCACCTCAAAATTGTAGAATTTAGAGAACTGTCAAAAATTATAGTTTCATGGCACTTTACGATTACTGTTTACATAACAACGAATCGGTACTTTGCCCCTTTTTATCAAATTAATCATATCTCCTAAGGGATACCCTGAACGAAAAAATACCAAGAGGCAGCTTTTGTGGCTTATGTAATAAGCTTCATAAGTGATGTATCAAAATTGGAAAAAGACAGTGGCGCACATATTTTTCCCCAAATGAATTTTTACAGTTGCCCCGTACGCACGCCACTGACGCAGTTGTAAGTAGATTTTCACTTGAAAATATGCACTTTCATAATACACTTTCAAGTTCCAAGTTTCATTAAAATCAATCCAGTGGTTTTGAAATTATTTATAAAAAATTAAAAAAAAAATTAAAATTCAACTCCCTGTATATTGGAAACTATGCGTTTCCGGACCCATGTGCACAGGAACTTTTTTTCTTATTCTTTAGTAAGGAATTGCCCCACGAGCGATGGTGCATGTTTTTTGAAACAGCCTGTATATATATATATATATATATATATATATATATATATATATATATATATATATATATATATATATATATATATATATCACACCGATAACTCAAAAAATAATGGGCCGATTTTGATAAAATTTGGCATGTGCCTTTCTTTTGTAAATGGCTTGGATACGTTCGTTAGTCAGGAAAATCGAACGAGGTTTTCCGGGAAAATTTTGAGTTTTCATTCGAAAAAAATTCTTATCTCAAAAAATAATGGGCTGATTTTAATAAAATTTGGCACGTACCTTCCCCTTGTAAATGACGTTGACAAGTTTGTTAGTCAGGAAAATCGGACGAGGTTTTCCGGGAAAATTTTGAGTTTTTATTCGAAAAAAAATGTTATCTCAAAGAATGATGGGCCGATTTTGAAAAAATTTGGCATGTACCTTCCCTTTGTAAATGGCTTTGATAAGTTCGTTAATCGAAAAAATCGGACGAGGTTGTCCGGAAAAATTTTGAGTTTTCATTTGAAAAATTTTTTTATCATAAAAAATAAAAAAATTATGATAACCAAATTTGGTAGGTAGGTTTACGATATAAAAAGTAAACTATACACCAAAATTTAGATTTCTATGTTACAGGAAAAAAAAGTTATAATAAAATATGTTGTGCCAGATCATTTCTATGAAAATTCACTACCATAACGCACTTGCTGCGTCTAGGCTTTTTTATTACGGCTTTATCACTGATTATTAAAAAAACAAGAGCACTTTCTTAACGAACATTTTTTGCTCTTCAAGAAAATGATTTAATTTTTCAGATACGACGCTCGTTTTTCAGATAGCCACATCAACTATATATTTTTTAAATACTGACTTGGATTTCTCTGTAACAACATTTCTGTAACAGCTTATAGTGTGTTTATAAGATTAAGTTTAAAAAATCGGACCAAAGCTTTTTGTATTAAATTTCTAACAAAATACAAAACAATTTTTATTTTTTTAATTTTATATACTGCCCTTTGTACAGAACGCCTTGCTACGATGCAACAATGCGTTCTATACATGCGAATTTTTAGTTCTTCTAGGGTATTTATTTCGGTTTTGTAAATTAAAAATTTATTGAATTGAATTGAAATTTATATAACCCCTCACTAAAAATTTATTGAGTCACAAATTTTCAATTTTATGTCATCTGCGATTCTAACGTCGTAACGGTTGACAAATGGTTTAATCTGTTTTAGGGATTTTAGTGGCCCAGAATTCTAGGGTAGTATGTTTTACGCATGTTATGTGTTTTATTTTCGTTGAATTATGATTTATGCATGTAGTAAATATCAATCTACGCATGGCAGCGAACTACTCTGTCTTTGTCAGGCATTGGAATTTAAACCACTTACGTCGTGTCAATTCAAGTCTTTCACATTTCATTTTTAATTTGGAAAAAAGTTTGTGTACCAAAATACTTTAAGTTCAGAACATAGGTTTATTTACACCATTTGTAGCTACATGTAAAGTGTCATTCCAGTTACTCTAATTCTGTAAAAAATAAAGCGTATTCAAAAATGTTTTTGTATATTTTGGGAAAAAAAATAACCGTTATGGGTGATTTACGAACTCGTCCCACATAACAGTATAGACATACGTGCCAAGTTTTGTTCAAATCAGTTGAGTATTTTTTGAGTCATCGATGTATATGTATATATATATATATATATATATATATATATATATATATATATATATATATATATATATATATATATATAAAATGGACAGCCCTGCATGTTCATAGAGCAACAACAATTCTGAGGACGCTTATTGGCACGTTAATGTGTAAATAGGGCTGGGTTCGTCTGGATACAGATCCCCTGGATACAATAAGCGGTAAGATGAAACAGACAATCTAGTTATATCTTCTTTAAATAGGGTTTCCTCTCAAACTCAGCCAACAACTCAGGTTTGCGCAATTTTATATTACTAACCACAATATTGCCCCACAGCTCTGCATATCCCATGGAAACGAACATATCCTAGACCTGCGCCACTGCGCTCAAATCACCAATATTCAACTGACGCACTCTACCAAAGCAGACGAAGAGTTCTACATTTATTCATATACAGTGCGGAAGAAAAGTATAGACTACCCCTTATAACTACGTTATTATTTTTAGTGAATTTGTATTAAAAAAAAATCACTAATAGAGAGGTATCGATGGTGATAATTTGCAAAAAAAATTAAAATGAGCGCGAACTAGGACATCTAGAACCCATATGCGGGTTCGGTTTCAATTTATATATATATATATATATATATATATATATATATATATATATATATATATATATATATATATATATATATATATATATATATATATATTCTTTTGAAAAAAAAATTTTCTGCGAAAATGACGAAGTTATTTTTACGAAATTTGATGGATATGTTGCCTTGTGGAAGATCTTCCTATGAGTCAAAATTCAACTTTCTAAGTTATTCAAATTTTAAGTTTTATTTCGAAAAAAAAAATTTTCTCCGAAAATCACAAAGTTATTTTAATGAAATTTGGTGAGTACGTTGCCTTAGGAAAGACCTTACTACATACAAAAATTCAAGTTTCTAAGTTTATAGAAAATTGAGTTCACATTTGAAGCATTTAATAAGAATTCACTACCATAAAGCACTTGCTGCGTCCCGATCTTTTTTCTTATAAATAGCTCGCATACGTCAGATTTTATTTTAATTCATATTTTAATTAATTCTGCAATTGTTGAGCTAATACAAGTATTGACAGGCTGTTGCATAAATGAAATATCACGTCCACGTCACCTTTTTTTAAATGAAATAGCCTGTATATTATTGCATTTTTGGATTCCTTGAAAAATTCTAGATATGCTTCATTTATGATGTCCTATACCTATCTTCAACTGTTTACGAATTATTGATATTCAAAATTAGACATGTCCAATGAAAATCGAATTGTCCGAGCGTTTTTTTTGAAAAGTTAACCTGTTCACAGCTTCACATTGACCCAATGTATCCACAAACTCTATCTGGACGGACAATTGAATTTTTATTTATATTTTCATTGAATATGACTAATTTTCATTGAAAATGTCCAATTTTCATTGTAAATGTCTAATTTTCAATTGTCAATAATTCGTGAACAGTTTATAATAGGTATAGGACAGCATACATGAAACATATCTATAAGTTTCCAAGGAATCCAAAAATGCAATAATATACAGGATGTTCCATTTATAAATAGTGACGTTGACGCAATATTTGATTTATGCAACACCTGTATATACTAGTATTAGCCAGAAAAATTAAGAATTGACAATAAAAATTGGCAAAAATATAAAAATTGACAAAACATAAAAATTTACAAAAAAAAAAATGGTTGAGAAAAATGACATAACATGTTAGTGAAACCTACCATAAAATTTGACGAGCAATATAGATCCGTAATAAAAAACACCATCTTCTATTTTAAATAAGAAAGTTGACGTCTACTTCCGGTATAACCGGAAGCCCCATACTAACGTCAATATTTTCAGTGAACTAGAAATTTCGAGAAACCCACGTGCCTGAATTTTCATAATTCAATTGTGAGCCGTAGTCCAGAAACGGCTACTGGAAGGTCTACGTGCGACATCCTGTGTGGTAGTAACAATGTACCACATTTCATTAAAATAGCTTTGTTGTTTCAAAAAGTACAAACATTTTCCGAAAATAAACTTTAAAAGTTCCAGAAAAAAACTGTTCCGTTTTTCCTGGCCAACTGACCTCTTCAAGCTATTCACACACCTGCAAAGATATAATTATTGACGAACAGCTTTGTGACCCAAGTACAAAAAAAAATATGAAATTTTGCAAAAATTTCTTTTACGAAAATTCTCATTTTTTTTGTCCGAAATTACCTTCAGTAATGTTACACTCTATTATATTTTTGACAAAAATTCTTCTGTTATTTACAATAACTAAATATTTATTATTAATTACCAACATTTCACAAAGATGTTACAAAAAATAATTTCGACGGAAACACTGAACACATTTCTGCAAAAAGTTTTCAAATTTAGCCACTATTTGAGAGTGCCTGTATACGACAGCTCGATTTTTTTCGACGAGTCATACAACCAAAAGCTCTTTGAATGTGTCATTTCCATAGCGCTCCGCTCTCTATTGGTACAAACGACTCACAATTTGTGTTTGTGCAATGTGCCAAAAACGAGAAAAGTTGCAAAACAATTCAAATAACTCAAAAACGATGAACGATATCAACTTTTTTACATGCAATAACACAAGGGTGATCTATTAAAAAAGAAAGTGTGTATCACCAACGACTTATTGACCAACTGTGATTATCCAAATAATTCTATAATATACAGCTCCAAAAACCCTATAGTTGACGTATGCAATTTATGTTCGTATCTTGTATATAAACAAAAATATTGAGTTTTACCGTAGAAATGCGTCACCTTGTATATCTGTAAACAGACAAAAACTGAAACTTACCCCGTATATGGGTTTTAGGGGTTCTAGTTCGCGCACATTTGAAGAAATCTTTTCAAAAGTCATAAGTTACGAAAATTTGCTAAAATATAGACTATTAAACAATAAACTCTATAGCTGAAACTACTGCCAAAGCATCAGGGTCTATTTGAAATTGATTTTCCGATATTTTAGTAAAATGAAGGGCAATGAGGTTTGAAGCTGAAACTTAAGGCTTTGTAAAACACACCTATTACGACATTTCTTCTGCACAATCCGTATTTCTTTCAGATTACTTATCTGAAAATTGCAAATTTTTACGTTTTTAATCGCCACTGACGTTTTAAGAAGAAAAATTATAAAATTTTCAAAATATTGTTTTTGCTACTTCTTGACCTTTTTGCGTCAAGAAAACTTAATCGTTGTATGTAATATTCAATTGGTTTGGTTAACCATACAAAATATTTTGTTCTTGTGCTTTCCTTTGATCACCAGTGGCACCAATTTTTTTTCTTCAAATGCCTATAACTTTTTTACCTGTTAACGTAGAGATCTGAATTTCGGTACGTAGGGTAAGTTTGATAGTATAAATGCATATGCCAAATTTGGTCATCATAGCTTTGTTATTTTCGGATATACAAAAATTTTCCGAAAGAAAACACAAAATGTTCCCGGAAAAAGTAGTCCAATTTTCCTCGCTAACGAACTTATCCAAGCCACCTAGAAAAGGAAGGTACCTACCAAATTTCATCAAAATCGGCCTATTATTTTTTGAGTTATTGGTGTGATATATATATATATATATATATATATATATATATATATATATATATATATATATATATATATATATATATATATATAAATATATAAACACAGATCTCCTCATTAGTGAATTTTTCGTTTTACCGCATTCGTTTTCCTGACCGTCCAACGCCTAGTGAAAATATATTTGGGAACCTAGAACATCTTGCGGCAACTGGGAATCGCAGTAATTCTAGAAGATTAGTCCGTAATGAAGAAAATATTACAAATTTTTTGGCGTATGTACATGTATGTATGTACATACATACATTTCTGAATAACTTGGTATAACAAAACGTTCCGTAGAACGCATTTTACAATATTTTAAGTACCATCCTTATAAAAAAGGTCACAGGGACTCTACCCAGGTGACGCTGACAAACGCATGAGATTTATTGCAACAATACTAGTTAAGCTTGATAACGATGCAGCCTTTCTTGGTTAAATAATATGGGGTGATGAAGCTAAGTTCGACAATAATGGTGTCATTAACAAGCATAATTCCAATTATTGATCTCCTGTTAATCCACACTCGGTAATGAAGACCAGATTTCAACGCATTTGGAGTATTAATGTTTGGTGTGGATTATTTAATGGGAGGATAATTGGACCCTATTTTTACGAAAAATGCTTGACGGAAGAGATATATCTGCACTTTCTACAAAACATTTTACTCTAATTTCTAGAAGAAACGCCGTTGACTGAAAGACAACAAATGTGATGGCAGCAAGATGGATCACCTGCTTACAATGCTTACATAGTTACTAAATCCATCAAAAACAGGTCGCAGGCCAATTTCATCGCAAATGCGTCACCTGTGATAAAATGACCTGCACGTTCATCTGATTTTTCCCCCTTCGATTTTTCCTTGTGGGGAACCTTAAAAGATATGGTGTATTTCAGTAAACCCAATGACATAGAGGACCTGAAAAATAAAATTAGCAATGCCTGTCGCAGAATAACGCCACAAATGATAATAGCTTCATGTAAGCAAACTCTGCTGGCAAGACTTGAAGCTTGCGTGGCCGCTGGAGGTTTACAATTTGAACATTCCTTTGTGTAGATTTATGTATGTAGATAATCTTTAATTTTAATTTTGTTCTGTTTTAAACGTATTTCTTATTTACCCAATTTTTCAGGGCTAACTTGATATGAAGAATAAATGTTAATTTTCTCAGCTATCTATTAACCGATTTTCATTCGGGAAAAAAGCATTGAATAGGGAATTGAAAATCCCAAAAACTTTTATGAAATACTATACAGGGAGTAATTTAAAATTTTACGGTGGTGGTCACATTTTTTGCAAATGGGTTTTTTCAAAGTTTTTTTGCTGTCATTTCGAAGCACATTCCCAGTTGAGAACTCTGGTTTTTGTTTGAATTTGATATCTCAAACGGTTTAGGAACTGAAGCCTCGTCAAATCAGTTTGGGACACCCGGTATAGCTTGTTTTGTAGAGTATGACCGTAGCGTTGCCTTTGTCTCCTGGTAGGATTATAATTAGGATTAAAATTAATTTCGCACTCACCCCTAACGAATTTATCTAAACTGTTTACACAGGGAAGGTACCTACCAATTTTATAAATTTCCTTTCGTTAATCAATCGAACCAGTTTTCCCGAAAAGGGAGTTTTTTCTTAAAACAAATTTGTATTTCCCAAACAAATCATTTTGTTATTTTTAGTTATTTGAAATATTTTTATAATAATACGTCCAACAATTAACAGAGGGCGGTTGAATAAAACTACTGGAATTTATAACGAGGGTCGGTAAATATGTTCAAATCGCAATACCCTTTTCATGCAACAAATATGTAGTTGGGGCAGCGTGCAGCGGAGTTTTGTTATTAAAAGCCAATTGGAGGGAATTGCTGTTTGCATTCGATGTTTGGTGCATATTTAATAGTTGTGCCTGAGGATAGAATAACTATATTCACAACTCATATGAATAGAAAACTAGCGTTTATATCATAAAAAGTCTTAATTGAAAACGGAAATTGTAGTACACACGAGCAATTTAAATTCATCAACATGGATCCTGTTGGCGCAGAATTACAATACGGAACACTGGAAAAGCTGAACATTAGCGGCTACCAGGATACTACTCACTAATTATGGTTTCATATTTATATCGTTATGACCGACATACACATATTTGTTTTAAAAACTGGGTAAACAGCTGTCTCTTTATGCATCAGGTCAACGTTGGGCATTAACTTGTCTTGGTGCCATAAAACGCGTAGGAACATTAATGACCGGCTAAGCAATTAGAAATCGAAAGTTTATTGCGGTGGGTTTGAATTATTTTGCGAAGACTTTAGTGCTTACTCCTTAATATTTTAAGAAAAGGAAATTTTAATGTTGAATGATGCAGACGTTAAGCCTTATTGGTACCAAATGAAGTTGATTTTTAAGCTGTTTTCCAGTAAGTAAATCATTAATTTCAGAATTTTAAAATGTTTTTTAAACCAGTTTATTTAAAGCATAAAAAGTCCGGATTCAGCAAGTGCGTTATGGTAGCGAATTTCCATAAAAATGTTTTTCTTTCACATATGCCTTTTTTACGAAGGCGTTCTGGGGTCACGTTAAAAAATTATTTTCTATTAATTCTGACATAAAAGTCAGAATTCTGAGATAAAAAGTCAGAATTCTGTGATAAAAACTCAGAATTATGACATAAAAAGTCAGAATTCTGAGATAAAAAGTCAGAAATCTGAGATAAAAACTCAGAATTCTGACATAAAAGTCGGAATTCTGACTTTTTTAACTCATAATTCTGAGATAAAAACTCAGAATTATCCGAAAGCTTTATACGACAGCGTCCACTTGCAAAACGTTTACCTATTGACTATTGATGTGTAATTAGGCGGGTAGCTCTGTCTGTGCCGGTTTTACAATTAGTTGATGGTATTTACAAACTAAAAGGAAAGAAAATTGGTTCATTGACTATTGTTCTCGTTGCGTTAATAGAATAATGCATAGTGCATAGGTGCATATATTATGATTTTACTAATTATGTACGTAAATAAGTCGTATAAATATACAAATATATTATTGCTTTAATCGGCACCGACACCAGGGAGCAGTTTCACCTCTCTATCCTGGAAATTTTGCCGAACCCTGCCGTTCCTCAAGGATAGTAGGAATATTTAACGTGCCCAACATCGCATCCGACGGGGGGCCGACGACCTTATGCCCCCTCCGAAGGGCGAGACGTTCAACTTGCTCAAATATAATGCACGGTTGATGTTACTGTTACAGTATGTACTGAAAAAGTGAAAGGAGAACCCTGGCACCACCTGGACCCTGTCGTATAGCTCTCGAATAATTCTGACATTTTATCTCAGAATTCTGAGTTAAAAAAGTCAGAATTCCGACTTTTTATGTCCGAATTCTGAGTTTTGATGTCAGAATTCTGACTTTTTTATCTCAGAATTCTGACTTTTTATCTCAGAATTCAGAGTTTTTATGTCAGAATTCTGAATTTTTTTATCTCAGAATTCTGACTTTTTTAACTCCGAATTCTGACTTTTTATGTCAGAATTCTGCCTTTTTATCTCAGAATTCGGACTTTTTTATCTCAGAATTATTAGAAAATAATTTTTTAACGTGACCTCAGAACGCCGTCGTACTTTTTGGAATGATAGACATCAAATTTTGTAGGGATGGTATACGTTTTACTTCCACATCGTCAATACGTGTGGAAGTATGGCATGGGCGACATAAATTTAAAAAGAATGTTTTCGCTTAAACGTTGTAAAAAGTGTCAAAACATATAGGTAACATGATTTGGAAATGATTTTTTTTGCCTGTTGCTCTGTATGTCTGTCTGTTAGTCTAAGATCCGGCTGCAAAATTAGTACATTAATAACCTAGATTATCAAGATTTAATTTTTAAGTATTTGTACAACTAGGAGAAGTCACTTTTCATCAGGTGCCAATTAAAAATTACCCGCCAGTATTATTAATTAAAATATATATAATTTACTTTTAGATAAACATTTCGTTAACATCTTACGGAAATAAAACCTACACAATTTCACAACAGTGTATTTAAAATATCTGAAACGTCATAGTTGCTGCTGATTGCTTAACCGCCACCTCTACGCAGCCAGGTGTAAACAGGTATAATTTTATTAAAACTTTTCGTTCTTAACGTACACTCATTTCATTTATACCACATTAAAGCTCATTTTTTTCTGTAGTTAATGATATAAAGGTGCCTATATAAAAAAACCCGCAAATCAAAGTTTCCTACCCTAAAAGATGCTAGGTATGAAAAATAAAGTGACAGAGAGTGATCGCGCGACGCTACTTGTTAGACAAGGATGCTCAATGCCAGCTGAACGTATTTTTTGAGCTATTGCGCATGCTTCGATAAGCATCTGAGTTCAGTCATTTTTAGTGAATTTTCGTAGAAAAAATTCACTAATGGGGAGATCCCGACTTTTGAATTTTGCAAAATTTTTTGCAAATGAGCGCGAACTAGGACCCCTAGAACCCATATATGGGGTCAGTTTCAATTTTTATATGTTTATATATATATATATATATATATATATATATATATATATATATATATATATATATATATATATATATATATATATATATATATATATATATATATATATATATATATATATATATATATATATATATGTATCACACCGATAACTAAGGGCCGATTTTAATAAAATTTGGCATGTACCTTTCTTTTGTAAATGGCTTGGATAAGTTCGTTAGTCAGGAAAATCGGACGAGGTTTTCCGGGAAAATTTTCAGTTTTCATTCTAAAAAAAATTTTTATCTCGGAGAATAATAAGCCGATTTTGATAAAATTTGGCATATACCTTCCTTTTGTAAATGGCTTTGACAAGTTTGTTAGTCAGGAAAATCGGACAAGGTTTTCCGGGAAAATTTTGAGTTTTCATTCTAAAAAAATTTTGTCTCAGAGAATAATAGGCCGATTTTGATAAAATTTGGTACATACCTTCCTTTTGTAAATATCTTTGAGAAGTTTGTTAATCAGAAAAATCGGACGAGGTTTTCCGGGAAAATTTTGAGTTTTCATTCTAAAAAAAATTTTATCTCAGAGAATAATAGGCCGATTTTGATAAAATTTGGCATGTACCTTCCTTTTGTAAATGGCTTTGATAAGTTCGTTAATCAAAAAAATCGGACGAGGTTTTCCGGGAAAAATTTTAGTTTTTATTTGAAAAAAATTTTTTTCTTAAAAAATAAACAATCTATGATAACCAAATTTGGCAGGTAGGTTTACGATATAAAAAGTAAACTATACACCAAAACTTAGATTTCTATGTTACAAGAAAAAAAAGTCATAATAAAATATTTTGTGCCAGATCATTTCTATGAAAATTCACTACCATAACGCACTTGCTGCGTCTTTGATAATATTATTACTACTTAGATCGTTGGTTGAGAACCCTATTTATCGGAGCATGCGCAATATCTCAAAAAATACGTTCAGCTGGCATTGAGCATCCTTGTCTAACAAGTAGCGTCGCGCGATCACTCTCTGTCACTTTATTTTTCATACCTAGCATCTTTTAGGGTAGGAAACTTTGATTTGCGGGTTTTTTTATATAGGCACCTTTATATCATTAACTACAGAAAAAAATGAGCTTTAATGTGGTATAAATGAAATGAGTGTACGTTAAGAACGAAAAGTTTTAATAAAATTATACCTGTTTACACCTGGCTGCGTAGAGGTGGCGGTTAAGCAATCAGCAGCAACTATGACGTTTCAGATATTTTAAATACACTGTTGTGAAATTGTGTAGGTTTTATTTCCGTAAGATGTTAACGAAATGTTTCTCTAAAAGTAAATTAATTATATTTTAATTAATAATACTGGCGGGTAATTTTTAATTGGCACCTGATGAAAAGTGACTTCTTCTAGTTGTAAAAATACTTAAAAATTAAATCTTGATAATCTAGATTATTAATGTACTAATTTTGCAGCCGGATCCCGTACTATGTTTGTAGCCACGATAACTTTAGAACGAATTAGATATTGTATTCAAATTTGGTATACAGTTAGCACTCGGCAAACGAACGGTTCCTATTGTTTTTCGCTAAAATCGCTTCAGGGGGTAAGAGAGTTTGATTTGGTGAAAACTGATATTTTTTCGTTAAAACTCGAGTAATACAACATTTTAGGGTTTGCTTATTAGAAAACTTTTAATTTCCTCAAACATCTGGTATTCTGTGCTGAAACTAAATTAGGGGTTGAATGTGTGGGGGTGGAATATCGGTGATATAATTTTTTGTTGTTGTTGCTAAAACGGCGTAAAAAGTCTCAAAACATATAGAAAAGTAGATTCTGTGACGAACATTTTTTGTCTCTCGGTCTGTCCCCCTGTACGTCTCTGTTAGTAGGCGCAATAACACTCGACCGAATTGAGATATCATCTTCAAATTCGGTATCCAATTAGCACCTGACAAAGGGACGCTTCCAATTGTTTGTGGATAATATCTCTTCAGGGGGTAGGGGATAAATTAGGAGTGATTTGGCGAAAATGACATTTTTTTCGTTTAAACTCGAGTAATAAAACGTTCCAGAAGTTTATGGGTACAGGAATACGAATATCTTTCTGAGAAGAGTAGATTATCGCAGCTATATAGAAGTTATGATTCAATTTGCAGCACTATTTTAGTAGAAACCATGCACCAAATTTCATCAAAATAACTTTATTGTTTGAAAAAAAACTAAAGTTTTCCGAAACTAAGCTTAAAATGTTCCCTATAAAACTTGTCCGATTTTCCTGGCCAAACGTTCAAGTAATTTACACAAAAACTACCTCTGCCAAAATTTAATTCACAAAAGGCTTTTTGACGAACATTCTACAAAATTGTTTACATGAAAATTTGCACGCAATTTCTTTCACAAAAATTCACAATATTTTTTACAATAATTGGCTCAAATAATGTTCAACACAAATCATAAAAATCTTTGTACAAAATTTTGAGAAACAGTTTTTTTTACACGAAAATTTGCTAAACAATTTTTTCACCTGAATTTCACAAAAAAAAACGGACTAAATATTTTTTATACGGAAATTTGCTGATAAAATACATAAATTGTATAATCTGTAATTAAAATTTAAAGAAAATGAAAAGTTCGAGACGCAGCAAGTGCGTTATGGTAGTGAATTTTCATAAAAATGTTTTTAATAGCAAATATGTGTGTTATTTTTTTCAGAAAGCAGGGATCAAATTTAATTACCAGTATAACATATATAGTAAAAACAATGTGCCAGGTTTCATCAAAATAACTTTATAAGTTCTTTGCCTAAATGTTGCGAATTTTGACATTTTAAATTGTCACTTTGACGTTCTGAGGAAAACCCCAATTTATTTTTTAAAAGCCCATAACTTTTTTATCTTTTGACCTACAGAGCTCACCTATAACGATATAAATCAGCGTACCAAATTTGGTTGCCCTTACTTTGTCAATTCCGGATAAATGATTTTTTTTTTTTGAAAGAAAAGACAAAATTTTCCGGGAATACCTGGGGCGATTTTCCTGACTAACGAATTTATCCAAGCCATTTGCAAAAGGAATGTATTCACCAAATTTAATCAAAATCGGCCCATTAATTTTTGAGTTATCGGTGTGATATATATATATATATATATATATATATATATATATATATATATATATATATATATATATATATATATATATATATATATATATATATATAAACATATGAAAATTGAAACTGACCCCGGATATGTGTTCTGGGGGGCCTAATTAGCGCTCATTTGAAGAATTTTTTTCACAATTCAAAAGTCGAGATCTCCTCATTAGTGTATTTTTTTAAAGAAAATTCACTAAAATGTAAAAAAAGTTGTTAGTTAGCTTTTTACAGACATTTAAAGCCGTGCAAGTAAAGAGAAATATACGTACAAAATATGTACTCATATTTTTAGGTCACAAGCTGTCTGAGATAAGGTTATTTTATTTAAGTCTGTCATCGTGAAGGTTCATTTGTGAAAACACTTTATCAATTAGTTATATATTATGAAAATGTAAACATAGATAATCGTATCAGGTTAATTATTATTATCTTTTTTTACATTACAGTTAATTTAAATAGATGTTTTAATATTTTTATTCGAAAGTTCACAAAATAATCACTTTGACCGGTTATTAGAATTTAATGAAAAACTAAAAACAGAAATGAAAATAATTTTTAGTAAAAGCTGATATCCTACTAAGATTCAAACGACCTTGATGATGGAGAGTCTTGTGATCAATGTGATACAGATCGAATTTCATTCATTTCTTTTTAAGTGTTGAGAAGTCTGTTTTCCATAAAGAAATGAACTCGAAATTTGGGACGTGTTATACTTTCTATATAGGCGACTTACGTAGCAAATTCCTAACTTTGTTATTTTTGATGATTTGATAGGAAATTAGTTACTAAAATTTGAAAAAAGAATGTTTACGAAAATGCGCTACCATAATGCAACTGCTGCGTCCGAACTCTTACTACTGGATATATGGTTTGTACGTTCATCGATTTATTATTTCTAAACGCCAACACGATTACATGACATGATTAAAAGGAATGAAAATTAAAGACTTTCTACCGATGTATTTTTAGTGAATTTTCGTAGAGCAAATTCCCTAATGGGGAGATCCCGACTTTTGAATTTTGAAATTTTTTTGCAAATGACCACAAACTAGGACCCCTAGAACCCATATCCGGGGTCAGTTTCAATTTTTATATGTATATATATATATATATATATATATATATATATATATATATATATATATATATATATATATATATATATATATATATATATATATATATATATATATATATATATATATATATATATATATATATATATATATATATATATATATATATATATATATATATATATATATATATATATATATATGAGACATACTTGGTTTTTGGGGTTGAACCGCGTCCATAATTTATGAAAACTCGACGTTTCGGCTCCTGTTTTGGAGCAATTTTCAAGAGGTAAAGGGAATATGTAAGGACGCTCTAAGGCCTCAATCTGTCTACTCCCCAAATCTCGCCGGAGATCGTCTGTGAGGTCTCAGTGTGTTCAACCCTAGGCCTCAGAGAGATAGGGTTGAACACACTGAGACCTCACAGACGATCTCCGGCGATATTTGGGGAGTAGGCAGATTGAGGCCCGTAATCGAGCTACAACAACCCAACCCACCTTTGTCCACCGCTCTAAGGAGTAGGCAGATTGAGGCCATAAAGTGTCCTTACATATTTCCACACCGATAACTCAAAAAAGAATGGGCCGATTTTGATCAAGTTTGGTACGTACCTTCCTTTTGTAAGTGGCTTGGATAAGTTCGTTATCCAGGAAAATCTGACGAGGTTTTCCGGGAAAATTTTGAGTTTTTTTTTTTTTAGAAAAAAGGGTTTATCTCAAAAAATAAAAAGTCTGGACGAAGCAAGTGCGTTATGGAAGTGAATTTTCATAAAATTGTTTTTAATAGCAAATGCGAGCAGGCATCAAGCTGATTGCCGGTATAGCCTATGTAGTAGAAACAATGTACTATATTTTATCAAAAGCATCAACTTAACTAAACCGACAGCCAAAGCATCAGAGAAAGGATCTATTTGAAATGAATTTTCTGTTTACATTTTAGTAAAATGGAGGGCAATGACGGTTGAAGCTGAAACTTAAGGGTTCGCAGAACACTCTCCTTGCAACATTTTCTTTTCACAATCCGTATTTGTTCCACGTTTTTTTGCCTAAACATTGCCAATTTTGATGTTTCAAATCGCGATTTTGACGTTTTGAAGAAAACTCCATTTTTTTCTTTCTTTAAGTGCCCATAACTTTTTTGTCTTTAAACACAGCGATCTACATTTTGGTACATGGTTCACTCTTTATAATACAAATACGCGTGCCAAATTTAGTTGCCCTTACTTTGTTATTTACGGAGATATAAATGTTTTTATAACGAAAACATAAAATTTGCCGGGAAAACCTGGGCCGATTTTCCTGGCTAACGAACTTATCCAGGCCACTTGCGAAAGGAAGGTAGTCACCAAATTTGATCGGCCCATTATTTTTTGAGTTATCGGTGTGAAATATATATATATATATATATATATATATATATATATATATATATATATATATATATATATATATATGTATGTATATATATATATATATATATATATATATATATATATATATATATATATATATATATATATATATATATATATATATATATATATAAATTCAAACTGACCCCGGATATGTGTTCTAGGAGGCCTAATTAGCGCTCATTTAAAGAAATTTTTTAAAATTCAATAGTCGGGATCTCCTCATTAGTGAATTTTTTTTAAAGAAAATTCACTAAAAAACTATGACAACCAAATTTGGTAGGTCGGTTTACGATATAAAAAGGAAACTATACACCAAAATTTAGATTTCTATATTACAAGAAAAAAAGGTACAATAAAATATTTGGTGCCAGATCATTTCTATGAAAATTCACTACCATAACGCAGTTGCTGCGTCCAGAATTTTTTAACACTACGCCTTTCGGTGCATTTGAACCATCTTCAGGGGTTAAAAACTATTTCTGTTTGCGTTATAGAAAATGTGCTGTATGGAAAATTGTCAAAGTTTTAATTTTATCTATTGTCTTCAGATTTACAAACGAAAATAACATTGACGAAGATAACAATATCATCTCCGGACACCTCTAGCTATTTCAAGTCTGGAGATCCATTAGTCATATCTATTTATTGCCGGAGAGACTAAAATTTATTTTGTTAAATCAAAAATATGAAATCACAAACTCTGTAACTTAAACTACTACCAAAGCATCAGAGAACCGGTCTATTTGAAATAAGTTTTCTGCAAATATTTTAGTAAAATGAAAGACAATGACGGTGGAATCATGAACTTAAGGTTTTGTAGAACACACTTCTAACATTTTTGTACATAGCCCGCATTGGTTTCACAATATTTGTCTAAAAGTCGCCAATTTTGACGTTTGCAATTGCTACTTTGCCGTTCTAAGAAGAAAAACTATAGAATTTTTAAAGTAGTTGGGGCAAGAGAAATATTTCAGTTTTATGCCATTCTCTATCACCAATGGCACCCAATTTTTTTTCTATAAATGCCTTAAACTTTCTTATTTCAACTTGAGAGACTTAAAATTTTGGTACATAGTAAACTTTTTATAACAAATAGCTTTTTATTTTCGAAGATACAAATTTTTCCCGATTAAACAGGTACGATTTTCCTGGCCAACGAACCCATTCAAACAATTTACACAAAAACTAAACCTGCCAAAATATAGTCATCCACAAAAAGCTTTTTGACGAAAATCAAAAAAATTGTTTACCTAACAATTTGTAAACAATTTCTTTCACAAAAACTTGCCGTTTTTTTTTATACAAAAATTGGCTCAAGAAATGAGGTTATTTCTATATATTTGAATATTTTAATACTTAATAAATATCCTTAATTAAATATGAATGGGACACTCTACACTCTACACTCTACACTGCGTTATGGAAAAAGTTTGTGATATTGTGGAGGCCGATACTTCATGTAAATCCATTGCCAACATAATTATTTGTATCATTCTGTATTTGACAAAGCTGAGAACTTCAGCGAAACTGCAGTTATACAGTCAATAAACTAGATCAATTTAGTAAATTTTCGTAGAAAAAAAATTTACTAATGGGGACATCCCGACTTTTGAATTTTGAAAATTTTTTTGCAAATGAGCGCGAACTAGGACCTCTAGAACCCATATCCGAAGTCAGTTTCAATTTTTATATGTTCGTTAGTCAAGAAAATCGGACGAGGTTTTCCGAGAAAATTTGGAGTTTTCATCGAATTTTTTTTTTATCTCAAAAAGTAAAAAAGCTATGATAACCAAATTTGGTAGGTAGATTTACGATATAAAAAGTAAACTATACACCAAAATTTAGATTTCTATGTTATAAGAAAAAAAGTTATAATAAAATATTTTGTGTCAGATCATTTCTATGAAAATTCACTACCATAACGCACTTGCTTCGTCCAGGCTTTTGTTTATTTATTTAACTGAAACAGTTTGTGGTACTTCTTGTAGGAGGGATAATAGTGCACATTCATACGGGCATGTATTTTTAAAAATTCTGTACATTCGTGCAATACCGTCCATGTGTTGCATTATGTTCTCCATATAACACATTAAGCGCGTTATAAGTACCGCGGATGGATATACAAGGCATTTTCTGCAGGCTAATGTGTTTAATACGAGCCATATATTTACCTTAAGTAATATTCTCGTTAGTGTTCCACTGTTAAATATTACAGCTAACTATGAAAACTGTTATAATTATTGTCAGTTCCTATACGTTCCGGATGCGCTTATGAATACCATATTCGTTCAAACGCTTGGTGTATACAAAGTTTATGTACACACAGCAGTTCACAGGCACTGTGAGTTCAACAGCAGCAGTTCAACAACAAAACTATTTTCTCCGTTTTCACCATTTTAAACTCGTTTAAAACATTCTTTAGGTTAATTAAATTGTTTGTTGATTGAAACAGATTTAAAACTGAAAACAAATATCGAAGTCCTAAATAATAACCTTAAAGCCGTTTAACTTTTTGCAGCTGGTTCTCGAATTAACGGTAAAGTTCGTTATGCGGTATATAATAATGCCTCCAAAACACCCTGTATTGTAAACCTTCCTTATCAGTAGCGGCTTGTGCCTTAATGCATTGGGGGTGCGCAAGAAAAAAAAATGAAGGGCTACCCTCTTTTTTCGCCGAAAGTGTATTATAAAAACGCCTACTTACTAAACTTAATAATTATTAACGACTTACCAAGTTTTCCTCTAGTTAGTTCTAGGTTATAGTAGTTAAAAGTCATTTCCTTTGAATTACTAACTAACTATATAAATTTGAATGTGTTGTTTGATATAAAGACATGGCAATATGTGATCTTTGTCATTGTATACTTCACGTATCTTTTCAATTTTATTGTATTTATTTATATGTTCATTTACTCGTCTATTAATTTATATATTTATAAACGGCTAAGCCTATGTAGGTTAGCATTATATAATTCCAAATGTTTTGTTTGACATAAAAACATGACAATATGTGATCTTTGTCGTTTTATACGGCACGTATCTTTTGAATTTTACTATATATATATATATATATATATATATATATATATATATATATATATATATATATATATATATATATATATATATATATATATATATACTTTTTTTAACTTGAATAAATTTGATGAAAATACGCCAGAATGCCGTACTTAAAAGAAGCAAACTTATTATAAATTTTGACTAAATAATTTAATATACTTTAAAGTCTCTAAATGTGAGATGCTATTCACGAGGATCTAATCTATCGCAGTTATATTCCTTCTACTAACACTTTATTTTAGACTATATTTAATTATCGTTGTTTCAATTACGTAATATTTTGCTGTATACAAATCAATAATAACATTGCTTTAAGAAAGATAGTACGGTCCTGGCGATAAAATGAGCGATTACGCCTGTGATTCGAGAACAGCATAACTGTATGCCGAGTCCCACCCTGGTCCGTTAAGCTGGAGCGATGTGGGCAAGGTCAAATATTCTATTCCCACAACATCAAAGGGCCGCCCTAAAAGATTCAGTGCTGGGTCTTATTATGCTGCGCTGCAAGTGTGGAATTTTAAAGCGCACAACGGGATTGCTTATTCGGTCGTTTTTGACGAAGATAGTCGATCATTTCCTTTTCACTTTTTCAGTACAAACAGTACAATTAACATCAACCGAGGTTGTGGCATTGTATTTGAGCAAGTTGAATGTCTGCACTTGCCGCTTTTTGGAGGGTGCGTAAAGCCGTCGGTCCCGTGTCCATGCGATGTTGGTCACGTTTAAGATCCTTATCCTCCTTACAGAAAGGCAGGGGTTCGGCAAAATTTCCAGTATGGTGAGGTGCAACTGATCGCTGGCGTCGGTGGTTTATCTCTTAACCGAAAACGCTGTAAAATTCCCTAACAAAAGCTTAAATGTGAAAAATACATGGTTTTCGGATTTGAACCGCATCTAAGGTTCTCGACGTTTTGGCTTCCGTTTTAGTCATTCTCAAGATATGGTTTTTGTCCTCGAAGTACTTGGTATGTTTGTAAAAGGGTCTCAAAAATTAACTTAGCCAGGAAATGCCAAATATTCTTTTAAGCCCTTAGGTATCACCATTTTCAAAGAATTCTTTCAAAGTTTGTATGTGAAGTGATCTCGAAAATTAGCAAAAACACTGACTATTCCCAAATTTTAATAATTACTTTTTCAATTGAGGCCCTTTCCCGGTATAAAAACTTTTGTTTTTTTTTGTCCTCGAAGGAATAAATTTTTTTAAAGAATTCCGTCAGTTTGTATGTGCAGTGATCTTCGAAAATTAACATAAATGGTGGCTATTCCCACATTTTAATAACGAGCACACCAGTTCGAAAAAAAAGAGTCTGGACGCAGCAAGTGCGTTATGGTAGTGAATTTTCATAAACATGTTTTTAATAGCAAATATGTTTTTTTTAAGAAAGCAGGCATGAAATTTGGTTACCAGTATAACCTATATAGTAGAAACAATGTTAAATGTTTCATCAAAATAACTTTATTGTTTGAAAATGTACAAAAATTTCCGAAAGTAAACTTAGTGTTCCCGAAGAAACTGGTTCTTGGTCAACCTTATGGGTTAATAGCAAATTTAGCTATTCAAATTTGAAGCATTTAATGAAAAATCGCTACCATAATGCACTTGCTGCGTCTCGAATTTCTTTTCTTACAAAGATGTATTATATTTCGATGGAAAATGCAAAAATGCAATAACATAAGGCGTGTTCGATAAAAAAAAAGAAAATTTGAATCACCAACGACTTATGGGCCACCCTGTAATTGTAGAAATATTTTTTAAGATGTAGCTCAAGAGACCCTATAAATAATGTATACAATTTTTTCGTATCTTGCATAATAACGGATATATTGAGCTTTAATGATTTTTTACGAAAATTCAACAAAAATGATATACCATTAAACGACAAACTCTATAGCCAACACTACTGCCAAAGCATCAGTTATAAATGCGCGTACCAAATTTGGTTGCCCTTACTTTGTTAATTCTGGAGATATAATTTTTTTTCGAAAGAAAACACAAAATTTTCCGGGAAAACCTCGGCGGATTTTCCTGGCTAACGAACTTATCCAAGCCACTTGCAAAAGAAAGATATTCACCAAATTTAATCAAAATCGGCCTATTCGTTTTTGAGTTATCGGTGTGACACATACATTCATCTGTATATATATATATATATATATATATATATATATATATATATATATATATATATATATATATATATATATATATATATATATATATATATATATATCACACCCACGTATCGTTTGGCACTACAACTCCGCCTACTGGGACGAAATGCTGGATTACTTTTCCTCATTTCCATGGGCGTCTGTCTGCTTCTCTCATCCTGACCTCCCTGATATCTCACATCACGTCACCGAAGTCATCCAATCTGGCATGGAATTAATTATTCCACGTACACAGAAAACCTCTTCCGCCACTCAAAAGCCCGGGTTCTCTAAATCCTGTGATAAGGCCAGACTTGAAAAGGTCAAAGCTTACAAAACGCTTCTACACAATCCCAGTCAAGAAAAACGTCAAGCATTTAACCACGCAAGAAACCGCTATGTCCGCATTATTTTTAGAGGCAAAAAAGTCGTTTAATAACCACATCAAAAACAAAGTCCTCTCAAGCTCCAACGGCAGCAATCTGTTCTGGACTCTTGGTAAATCTATTGGGAAGCAAGGCTGAACTTTTTGCCTCGTTGTTCGCCGGCAATTCTACTCTCAACCCACCTCCAAATGCTCAACCACTAACAGTCCCCAATGTCGCGCATAAAATGACGGATATCATTTTGAAAACTAAAAAGGTACGAAAGATGCTCTCTTCTCTTAATACCAGGAAAGCCCCTGGCCTTGACGCGATCCCAGCAATTGTTCTCAAAAAATAAGCACTAGAAGTTGCTCCTGCCCTGAATCGTCTGTTTCAGACATCTTACAATAGAGGCATATTCCCTAGTAACTGGAAAACTGCTCAAGTACAACCCGTCCCCAAGAAAGGATCCAAAGCGCTTCCTAGCAACTACAGGCCTATTTCTCTCCTTTCAGTCGTCTCTAAAGTGATGCAAAAGTATACAAACACCGAATTAGTAAAATTTCTTGAAAAACACAGTCTAATTCACGATAGGCAGTATGGATTCCGTCAGCGCAGATCAACTGCCGACCTCATTTCCTTTGTCAGCCATTCTTGGAGCAAGTCTATGGAACTACACGGTGAATCCCAGATTGTCGCTCTAGACATATCCACAGCATTCAACCAGGTCTGGCACGCAGCGCTGCTTAATAAACTTCCGGCCTATAGCCTACCACCAAAACACTGTACCTAGACAGCAAATTTCCTCTTCAACCGGAGCATTTCTGTTGTCGTGGATGGCCATTCCTCTAAACTGTATCTAATTAATGCAGGAGTCCCTCAAGATTCAGCTTTGGCCCCTACTTTGTTTCTTCTCCACATCAATGACCTCCTCTCTATCACATCCAACCCAGTTTACAGTTACTCGGATGACAGCACCCTCCACTCAAATATATAATATTCTAAGCCTGTCTCTTTAGCCCAATTAGATGAGGATCGCAGACTCATGGAGGGTTCTGTCTCTGTGGATCTCCAAAAAATATTAGACTGGGGAAGTAGAAATCTGGTACAATTCAACTTCACCAAATATCAGTCCTGCTTTCTCATAAGAGATACACCAGCCCTAGACCCATCACAATGAACAACCAAGTTATTCAAAGTAATGAGTTCTTTTCACTTGTTGGCATTTCTGTGAATCGAAATCTTAATTGGCACCAACATGTCACATCAATTGCAGAAGCGGCTGCTAAGAAATTAGGTTTCCTCTTCCAGGCTCGCAAATACTTTTCACCAGCGAATCTCTATACCTTATATACTTCACAAATAAGGCCAAACCTCGAATACTGCTCCAAAATCTGGGGTGCCGCTGCCGCTTTTACACTCGCTCTCCTGGACTCCATTAGGAAGAGAGCTATACGTCTCATCAATGACCCTACCCTCACCCAAAGGCTGTCATCCCTTGCCCACCGACGTGCCGTTGGTGACACCCCCCCCTCTCTCTCTCTCTCTCTCTCTCTCTCTCTCTTATATATATATATATATATATATATATATATATATATATATATATATATATATATATATATATCTGCATGGGCACTGCTCAGAGGAGCTTTCTTCCATAGTTCCTCCACCTGCTGCCCCCAACAGATCTACCAGGGGAACAGAGTGAATGCACCCTTTTACTGCCCAGGTCACCAGATAGAACATCTTGTTATGTCCGCTCTTTTATCTCGAGGACTTTCAAGTTGTGGAATTCCTTGCCGGCACTTATTTTTCCTTCTCCTCCGAAGCTCCAAACCTTCAAGTCCAGAATTAACAAGTTGCCTCTTTCCTCCTTGTCGACACCCGCGGTAAGATAATATTTAGGCTGTGAACCCTCGTGGTGTGTTGTTGAAATAGAAAAAAAAATTGTACACATATGTCAATCATTTTTAAACTTGAAAGTCTGACCACAGTTTTGTGATATTGTTCAATTGGTATTGTTGTCTTAAGCATTTTCTGAATTATAGGTCTGAAACAGTGAGAGAGGCGTAGAAGCGCCATATACACTTTATTACCTAAAGCGGAACACAATGTGACACAAACGGTAGTAGTAAGAACTGCTGGGGAAAACCACTGACATTACCGATACTTGTACCCGTTTATAAAAGTAACATAAAGACCCTGGGTGGTTCAGTGGTAAGAACTGGTGCCTTTGAACCGAAGAGTACTGGGTTCGATTTCCAGGGTTCCCTTTCACTTTATCATTACATACTGTAAAATTAACATCAACCGAGGTTGTGACATTGTATTTGAGCAAGTTGAATGTCTGCACGTTCCGTCCTTCGGAGAGGGCGCAAAGCCGTCGGTCCCGTGCCCATGCAACTTTGGGCACGTTTGAAATCCCTGCTCCCTTACAGAAAGGCAGGGGTTCGGCAAAATTTCTAGGATAGTGAGGTAAAACTGCATGTCAAGGCGTGCCAATACGATAATTAGGAGTAGAGGAGGACCTACAAGCTACTAACGTCACATTGGATCCATCTATTTGATTGCTTTCGAATTTTCAAATGTTTCTCCTTTTGATTTTCGTTTTTATATCTCGCTCAATTTCAACAAAAGAAGTGTTTAATGATTTAAAATATGTTCATGCGTCACCGAATTCTTTCTCAACTGATTGTAAAACTCAATCCATAATTTAGTTTAATTTGATTTTGATGAATGTAATTATTTAAGATCAATTAAGTAGTGCGGTAATTAAGTCCAGGAGTTTACATTCATTATGCTAGCTCATAGAGTGATTTTAATATCCATTGACCAAGTTGAGTACAATACTATTTTGAAGATGACTAAGCTTAAAGTCAAAACATACTTATGAGCGTTTACCGTAGGTTTCAGCGTCGACACTATGATGAGCAATAAAATAGGTGTTTCTTCTTTCTTGTTACGTTCATCACCAATCATTGGCTAAGTTCACCAGGCGCCAACTACAAACTTTAAGCGCTCATCTACTGATTACCGATACATTACAGCAGTTGGAGACTGATGATCGTACTGACCTCAAGCACTATTTTGTGACGTTTGCTGTCATTCCGCTTTGACAATCAACAACAGTTAAATTCCAGTCGAAACTCAGCGGAACTAGCGAACGCATACGTTGACAGAACTCTTCAACTGTTGACTCTTGCTGAACTCGGCCATTCAGAAAACTTGATGTGATCTTAAGTGATGCGTATTTCGAACGTTGCCAGATCTTTGTAAACCAATGTTCAAGACGAATTCTAAAAGTTTTAATCTCTTTTTTGTTTTTGTAACAACACAATATTTAATTAAAAGTCCGGACCAATTATACATTTTGATTAAAACTTAATCCGCGCTTACGAAAACGGCTAATAACCTAATTATTAGTCAAAACATTATAATTGATTTGTGTTTATATATAAGCCGTATTATATAAGTGATTATAAGAAGATAATAATGTTTTGAATTAATTATAGCATCTTTATTTATTTATATAGCATTTACATTTGAAAAATATGTTCGTGTCTGTATCCGTTAAACGTGGCCTAGATACGCATTACCACACCGTTAATAAACTGCACGCAAATATAGAATATCTTGTTATACTTTTATGTAATAGATAATATGGAATATGCATACTGAATTAAGCAGGGATAAATATAAACCTGGAATGTGTTTTATGACGTCGTTAATTTTTTAAGCGTATTTTATATTTCTAAATTAAAAAGGTCGGGTACAATAGTACAACGCGATGTAATTCCAGCAACAGTCCTAAAATGTGTACCCGTGTGACGTCAACTTTGTGGCGCCTCTTTTTGATGTTCTATAAAATATTTAAAAAGTTTACATCTTCCTGGAAACCAACCCTTATCGAGCCCGTCCTTAAAAAGGGAGACAAGTCCGAAGAGGGCAACAGTCGTTCAACTTCCATTGTATGTAAGGCTAGATGTATGGTGAGAATACATGGCGAATACTAGCCTTACATACATGGTCCCTATTTTAGGGAAAAAATGGGTCCGGGTTGACAGTTTACAAAATTGTTAGTTTTTAGCGAATTTTTTTTTAATTCGCTTATGGGGAGATCTGTTTATATATATATATATATATATATATATATATATATATATATATATATATATATATATATATATATATATATATATGTTGAGGATATATATATATATATATATATATATATATATATATATATATATCCTCAACTCAAAAAATAATGCACCGATCTTGATAAAATTTGCAGAGTACCTTCCTTTTGCAAGTGGCTTGGATAAGTTCGTTAGCCAGGAAAATGGGACCAGGTTTTCCCGGAAAATTTTGTATTTTCTTTATAAAAAAATTTATATCTCCGGAAATAACAAAGTAAGGGCAACCAAATTTGGTACGCGTATTTGTATTATAAAGAGTGAACTCTGTACCAAAGCCCTAGCTGTAAAGACAAAGAAGTTATGGGCAGTTAAAGTAACAAATTTTGGAGTTTTCCGCAAAACGTCAAACTCGCAATTTTAAACGTCAAAATTGGCAATGTTTAAGCAAAGAATGTGAAACAAATACTGTTTGTGAAAAGAAAATGTTGCAAGAAAAATGTTCTGCAAACCCTTAAGTTTCAGATTCAAACGTCATTGCCCTTCATTTTACTAAAATATTTACAGAATATCCATTTCAAATAGACCCTTTTTCTGATGCTTTAGCTGTCAGTTTAGTTAAGTTTGGTGGCTTTTCGGATATTTATTTGTAGGGTTAGTGAAGTTTATGGTTTAACGGTCTATAATTTTTTTTAGCTAATTATCGTAGAACAAATTTATTAATGCATTTTTGCATTTTTTATCGAAATATGATGCGTTTATAAGAAAAAAATCTGGACGCAGTAAGTGCGTTTTGGTAGCGAATTTTCGGTAAATTT
Source organism: Tillus elongatus (assembly GCA_964006375.1). Classification (NCBI taxonomy): domain Eukaryota; kingdom Metazoa; phylum Arthropoda; class Insecta; order Coleoptera; family Cleridae; genus Tillus; species Tillus elongatus. The sequence continues at coordinate 87,176,188 of OZ023263.1, read as the reverse complement.
GCAGTTTAGTCCTCGAACGCTTTTCAAAACACTGTTTTAAGAAACCCGCCTAGCCAAACCCCCCCCCCCCCCCGGATCCACAATCCCCAAGAAACATTTCTTGTTCACACTCCCCAAGGAAGTCACGGGACCAGGGGTGAGTAGGGGTGCATAATTTTTTAGCTAATTTTTGTAGAACAAATTCGCTAATGCATTTTTGCATTTTTTATCGAAATATGATGCGTTTGTAAGAAAAAAAACTGGACGCGGTAAGTGCGTTTTGGTAGTAGCGAATTTTCGGTAAATTTGCAGTTTAGCTCCCGAACTCCTTTCACAAAAATGTGTTCAGAAACCTAGGGCCCCTCTGAATCCACAAACCCCAAGAAAAATTTCTTGTTCACACCCCCCAAGGAAGTTACGGGACCAGGAGTAGGGGTGCATAATTTTTTTTTTAGCTAAATTTCATAGAACAAATTCGTTAATGCATTTTTGCATTTTTTTGTCGAAATATGATGCGTTTGTAAGAAAAAATCTGGACGCAGTAAGTGCGTTTTGGTAGCAAATTTTCGGTAAATTTGCAGTTTAGCTCCCGAACGCTTTTCAAAAAACTGTTTTCAGAAACCTGCCTAGGCCCCCCTGGATCCACAAACCCCAAGGAAAATTTCTTGTTCACACTCCCCAAGGAAGGTACGGGACCAGGAGTAAGTAGGGGTGTATAATTTTTCTTTAACTAATTTTCGTAAAACAAATTCGTTAATGCATTTTTGCATTTTTTTTCGAAATATGATGCGTTTGTAAGAAAAAAACTGGACGCAGTAAGTGTGTTTTGGTAGCGAATTTTCGGTAAATTTGCAGTTTAGCTCCCGAACGTTTTTCAAAAAACTGTTTTCAGAAATCTGCCAACAGTTTTTGTATATTTTCAAACCATAAGTAATTTTGTTAAAATATAGTACATTGTTTCTACCACATAGGCTATACCGGTAGCAGATTGATGCCTGCTCACATTTGCTACTAAAAACATTTTTATGGAAATTCACTTCCAGAACAGATTTGCTGCATCTAGACTTTTGAAAAATGTTTATATATTTCCAAACAATAAATTTATTTCAATCAAATATGGTACATTGTTTCTACTATATAGGCAACCAAGTTTGATGCCTGCTTTCATCAAAGAAAGACATTTGCTATTAAAAATATTTTAAAGAAAATTCGCTACCATAACGCACTTGCTGCGTCCAGAGATTTTTTTTTAATTTCAACAACACACCACGAGGGCTTACAGCCTAAATACTATCGTACCATAGGTGTTGACAAGGAGGAAAGAGGCAACTTAATTCTGGACTTGAAGGTTTGGAGGTTCGGAGGAGAAGGAAAAACATGTGCCCGCAAGGAATTCCACAACTTGGAAGTCCTCGGGACAAAATAGCGGGCATAACAAGATGTTCTATGTCTGGTGACCTGGACAGTAAAAGGGTGCATTCGCTCTGTTCCCCTGGTAGATATGTTGGGGGCAGCAGGTGGGGGAACTATGGAGGAAAGCTCCTCTGAGCAGTGCCCGTGCAGATATCTATAAAATAGAGAGAGGTCCCCAACGGCACGTCGGTGGGCTAGGGATGGCAGCCTTTGGGTGAGGGTAGCGTCACCGATGAGACGTATAGCTCTCTTTTGAATGGAGTCCAGGATAGCGAGTGTAGAAGCGGCAGCTGCACCCCAGATGTGGGGGCAGTATTCGAGGTTTGGCCTTATTTGTGAAGTATATAAGGTATATAGATTAGCTGGTGAAAAGTATTTGCGAGCCCGGAAGAGGAAACCTAATTTCTTAGCAGCCGCTTCTGCAATTGATGTGACATGTTGGGATCAGTTAAGATTTCGATCCACAGAAATGCCAACAAGAGAAAAGGACTTATTACTTTGAATAACTTGGTTGTTTATTGTGATGAGTCTAGGACTGGTGTATCTCTTATGAGAAAGAAAGCAAGACTGAGATTTGGTGGGGTTGAATTGTACAAGATTTCTACTTCCCCAGTCTAATATTTTTTGGAGATCGACGGAGACAGAACCCTCCATGAGTCTGCGATCCTCATCTAATTGGGCTAAAGAGGCAGGTTTAGAATATTGTATATTTGAGTGGAGGGTGCTGTCGTCCGCGTAACTGTGAACTGGGTTGGATGTGCTAGAGAGGAGGTCATTGATGTGGATAAGAAACAAAGTAGGGGCCAAAGTTGAATCTTGAGGGACTCCTGCATTAATTAGATACAGTTTAGAGGAATGGCCATCCACAACAACAGAAATGCTCCTGTTGGAGAGGAAATTTGCTGTCCAGGTACAAAGTTTTGGTGGTAGGCCATTTGGCCGGAAGTTTATGAAGCAGCGCTGCGTGCCAGACCTGGTCGAATGCTTTGGATATGTCTAGCGCCACAATCTGGGATTCACCGTGTAGTTCCATAGACGTGTTCCAAGAATGGGTGACAAAAGAAAGGAGGTCGGCAGTCGATCTGCGCTGACGGAATACATACTGCCTGTCGTGGATTAGACTGTGTTTTTCAAGAAATTTTAGTAATTCGGTGTTTATATACTTTTCCATTACTTTAGAGACGACTGAAAAAAGAGAAATAGGCCTGTAGTTGCTAGGAAGCGCTTTGGATCCTTTCTTGGGGATGGGTTGTACTCGAGTAGTTTTCCAGTTACTAGGGAATATGCCTTTATTGTAAGATATCTGAAATAGGCGAGTCAGGACAGGAGCAAGTTCTGATGCGCATTTTTTGAGAACAATTGCTGGGATTTCGTCAAGGCCAGAGGCTTTACGGGTATTAAGAGAAGAGAGCATCTTTCGTACCTTTTTAGTTTTGAAAAGGATATCCGTCATTTGATGCGCGACATTGGGGACTGTTGGTGGTTGAAGATTTGGAGGTGGGTTGAGAGTAGAATTGCTGGCGAACAACGAAGCAAAAAGTTCAGCCTTGCCCAGGGCGGTAGAAACAATTTCATCCCCTGAGACAAGAGGTGGGAACGTACTTTTGCAGAAACTATTCCCAATAGATTTAGCAAGAGTCCAGAAGGGTTTGCCGCCGTTGGAGCTTAAGAGGACTTTGTTTTTGATGTGGTTATTAAACGAGTTTTTTGTCTCAGAAAGAATGCTGACATAGCGGTTTCTTTCGTCGTTAAATGCTTGACGGTTTTCTTGACTGGGATTGTGTAGAAGCGTTTTGTGAGCTTTGACCTTTTCAAGTCTGGCCTTGTCACAAGATTTAGAGAACCAGGGCTTTTGAGTGGCTGAAGAGGTTTTCTGTGTACGTGGAATAAATAACTCCATGCCAGCTTGGATAATTTCGGTGACGTTTTGTGAGATATCAGAGGGGTCAGGATGAGAGAAGCAGACAGACGCCCAAGGGAAATGAGGAAAAGTAATCCCGCATTTCGTTCCAGTTTGCGGAGTTGTAATGCTAAACGACACGTGGGTGTGATGACTGTGTGACCTCGGGTTGCATTGCGCAGGAAGCAGTGACCATGCCGTGGTCTGAGCCACCCAGGGGGGCGGTGACTGATATCTTATAGCAGTCAGGATTTGTAGTAAGAAGGAGATCCAAGGGATTTGAGTTATGTGTTGGGATGCGAGGAAAGTAAGTAGGTTGCTGAACCATATTGGCTAAAGAATTGCTGACTGCAAAGGCTTCCGCTGCTCTTCCTTGTGGATCGGTTATTGAAGATGCTAGCCATCCCTTATTATGGACATTGAAGTCACCAAGAATAGTGACCTCGGAGGAAGGATATTCAGAAATCAGATGGTCGGTTTTTTCAGAAAGGTAGTCAAAGAGCTGGACAAAGTTGTTGTCAGAAGGTGACCGGTAAATGCAACAGTTGAATTTAGTTGCAGCCCTGAGAGAGAGATATTTATCCATAGTATGTATTTTCTTCCAGCTTCTAAATTGGGAGGTCTGGTGCAGGGTAGATTGCTACGGACGGACGTACGCGCACACGCCTCCATGCAATGTAAAGGAAGTAAGGAGCTCATACCCCGGGAAATTTAGGTGATTAGTGGCTGTTTTGGCACTGATTTGAGTTTCGGTGAGGAAGAGGAGTTGGGGCCTATTAGCCTGGAGAAATGGTGGACGGAGTTGAGGTTAGAATTTAGGCCACATATATTCGAGAAGGATATTGCAAATCTCGATGCTGGCGCCCCCTGTACACCCCTCTCCCAGAGATCCGAATGGAGGGATATTTTATCTCCGGAATCTTTTGTACAAGGAGGAGCCATCATCATTTTTGCTTATAAGGGAAACCGACTCATACACCAGAACCGGAAACGTCCGTTGGGACTTCACCGGCCCCTTGATGTAAGGGGTGGTACCTCCTCGGGCGTGAAAAAAATCCTTTACTATCACGTAAAGGAAAATTCCACTACCACCTACCATATTGCAAGTATACCACGCCAGCCAACTATTAAAGAGCTGACCAGCTTTAGAACTTGCTTCTCTAAATAATGCGTCGGAGGGATACATTTGTTCTGTGTTTCATCGGATAAATTAAAAAGTAATTCGGGTTCCTACTCTTTTTTACATATTGTTACAAAGCACTTCAATAGATGTAGGTGCGGTGTTGCCACATCTCCAAAACTTCACCAACATCTTCGAATTCTTGCACAATATGACAGCACCGTCTCCCCACCTCCCCTGGGGGTGTCTGGGGTGACCCCCCACAGGCGAACTCTCAACCTTCTAGGACCAAAAAGAACGAAGTTACCAACGTATACCCCGTCGGAACAGATAAATGAGATCTGCGCATTCCGAACACCTGTATATACACCCTGTATACGCAGAGGACCCTTACACCCTGTATACGCAGAGAGCTCTTATAGTACAAGAAACACCTCTTGTCTAACATATGAGTGATGGCCACATTTGGATCACCTGCATATACATCCCCCTGTATACACACGGGGCCGATCTGTATTCACAGAACCTTCTAGCAAAATAAGGTCCTGGAACATTCTGAAATGGAACACTCCCGAAACGAGGTGGAAGGTATTTTAAGTCTCACTTATCCAGAACCCGGAGAAAACGCAACAATATAAATAACTTTTTATCAGGCACCAAACGTTCACTTTGCAGTGCGTTATTTGAGAGTCGCCAAATATCTGCATATATCTCCTTATCAAAGAAGATTCAAGGAACCAACTTATAAATGCTCACTTGCCTTAAGATTCTCAGCTGGGGTTCGGCAAATATGGTTAAGTTGCATGGCTTAGAAAAAAATCATTGCATCTTATCTAGGAAAGGTGACCAACAGTGCTCAGACGTTCAGATGACTGGCGAACTACTGCCAAAAAATCCATTCTCTATAGTGCATAAGAGTTGCAGATGATCTTTGCTGGAATTTACATGTCTCCAATATTGCAAAGACTGCAGCGAATGAGTTTGGGTTTCTATTTGGAGTTGAAGGTTGTCACCACAACAACTTTTTACAGTACGCAGGGCACATATTATACGCTCATAGTTGGAAAACTGTTCTCATATTTGGAGTGCTGCCACAAAAGCGTTTTGTTTCTCTTAGAAACTGGTTTTTTTTGCCTTAAAGGAGATATTTGTAAGTAGCACTCTCACTTCTCTTGTTTACAGATAAATGTTGAAAATCCTTGCCTTTTCTAACGCTACTATAATTTACAACGCTCTTCAGGATTCGGTTGGCTTCGGTAATCTCTTTACCCATTATACCCCTCATTTTATCCAAAAAGATCATGCTTTTAGGGTCATATTACCGACGTGCCGAAAAGTTTGCTACGAATCCGCGTTCTCTTCCAGAGGATCTTAATATTTGAGACATATATAATCTTCAGGTATTCAAGTAGCGAGTTGACACATTTTGGGCCACATTACTCAAGCTCATATTGTATTCTAGTCACACACAAAAACCGTGTCTACTATTTAAGCCTAAATAAAAAATGAACTCCTTATTTTAACCAGCAAGTGAGTTTTTCAAATATAGATGTGGATTATTCAGCAGAAGAATGATGAAGGCTTCTCTGTTTTAAATTATTTAGATGATATTAAGACTTAAGCAAGCTTAAACAAAAGGCTGTAACACGGTATTGTCAGTGGACAAAACTTCTTATCTAATGTATCAGTGTACTAATAAAGATGTTTCATTGGTAATAAAAAAGCCCACATTGAAGAGGATATAAAGCGACCATTTACGTGGTCAACCCAGACCCGACCAGATTGACCAATCTTTACTGCTCTATATATTTTACGGACAATCGTGGCTAGGTGTAGATGGCCGGTTCTGATTTTTTTCAGGCTAATATGAATGCGTGTGTCGTCAGAGTGATGAAACAAGATGGCGTACGGGTAGAGTATCACGACCGGTCTGACCTGAGATGACGTAATCCAAGATGGTGGATGTCTAATTCAAAATAAGAAGAAATAAAATTTGAAAAGGTATTTGGTCTGACCTGTCAAAATAGGAAGGTCCACCATTGTGATTTTACAAAAATGACGTTTATAAATATGACGGTTAACGATGATAGTCTGTAAACTGAGCCAAATCAATCTGCTACAAGTCACCCAAATCTGGATTATTGTGGGTACGTCTTCGTTTAAAATTGATTCGTGTTGTGTGTACAACTCCAAGGTTTTTTTTGCGTTCCATTTAGATTTTGCGGGCAATCAACTTATTTGCCTAAATTATTTTCCCAGGACCGGACTTGGCTTTTTCGAATTGCTCGGAAGGCGGTCGATATCTTACTTTGAAGTTATTAAAAATTGGTATTTTAACTAACTTCAACTTAGGAGTCACCTATACCCGCTAGCATGTTCAACATGTAAATAGTATGTTAAGTAATATGTTTCATTTTCATTTAGTTATTAACTTATACGTTGCTTACAATTCTACAGCAAGCTATACAAATAAATTACACAAATTGTTTTGTTTATTTTAAATACTCTCTGGTTTCTCAGCAAGTAAACACAACAAGTTTTAGACGAGAAAACCTTTAATTGTATTTTTGTTTTGTTTCAGGTAAGACATGGATTTTAACGTTTTCTATTGATTTCTATCTGGTGAACGTGTGGATTGAGTAGATTGTGTGAGTACATAAAATGGCGGAAACTAGCTGTTTTTGTTGTATTTATTTTAAGTATAAGCAACCAGACCGTTTGTTCTATAAATCTGTCAAAAAGCCTAAAATGTATACCCTGTTTGACAACGAAGCTTGCTTTTTTAGAAACACTGTTTTGATAATAATAGTAATAATAAATCTTTATTTTAGACAATACAACGTTGTAGATACAAAGTCACGACAGTATTAAAATTTAAGATCCAAACCTTGTGACATAAAAATTCAGAAATTAGAATCAAAAATTTACAGTCGACACATAATTACCGTCACAAAATTGCTTATATGCATTTAAATTATTAAATCTAGTATTCTCTAAGACTGTACAAACATCTATCCACAAGATAATTTCTCAGTGTAGGATTTATTCTTTTAAATGTTTATAGGCAGCATATGTATACTCCCAAATCCATATTATCCGGTTATCCGGTAGGTAATATGCTACATTTGATTAACTTAACGACAAATCAAAATCATTAGATTGTTTAGTCGTAGTACTATGTAGGTATATTTGATATTTAACAAAATTGTAGTAATATATATATATATATATATATATATATATATATATATATATATATATATATATATATATATATATATATATATATATATATATATATATATAGGCATTTAAAGTAGGACATTTTGGGTGCCACTGGCGATCAGAGGAAAGCATAAGAACAAAATATTTTGTGTGGTTAACAAAACCAATTGAATGTTACATACAAAGGTTAAGTTTTCTTGACGCATAAAGGTCAATAAGTAGCAGAAAAAATATTTTGAAAATTTTATAATTCTTAAAACGCCACAGTTGCGATTTGAAACGTCAAGATTTGCACTTTTCAGATAAATAATCTGAAACAAATACGCATTATGTAGAAGAAATGTCGTAATAAGTGTGTTTTACAAAGCCGTAAGTTTCGACTTCAACCATATATATATATATATATATATATATATATATATATATATATATATATATATATATATATATATATATATATAAATAAATAATTTTACTAAAATATTTTCGGAAAATCCATTTCAAATAGACCCTCTTTCTGATTACTAAGTGAAGATTGGAACCTGCGGTGAGCACTGATAAGCACACTTGGAGACCCCAAATCACCACAACACATTTGAAAAAAGCTAACCTAGGTTTTTGAAAATGTGTTGTGGTGATTTGGGTTCTCCAAGTGTGCTAACCTCTTTCTGATGCGTTGACAGTAGTTTCAGCTATAGAGTTTATGTTTTAATATCCTATCATTTTCTAAATTCGTTATTGAGAAGATCGCGACTTATGCATTTTGAAAAGATTTCTTCAAATGAGCGCTAACTAGAACCCTTAAACCCATATACGGGGACTGTTTCAGTTTTGTCCGTTTACACATATACAGACTGACGCATTCCTACGGTAAAGCTCAATATATCCGTTATTATACAAGACATGAGAAAAAATCATATACGTTTATTATATGGTGTCTCGAGCTGCATCTTATAAACCTATCTTGACAATCACAGGCTGGCCCTTAAGTCGTTGGTAATACACACTTTCTTTTTTTTAATAGAATATCCCTTATGTTACTGCATTTTTGCACTTTCCATCGAATTATAATTCATGTTTGTAGGGAAAAAATTGATATGGTTCATCGTTTTTTAGTTATTTAAATTGTCTAAGTGAAGATTGGAACCTGTGATGAGCACTGAATGTTTCATCCTCTGATGACGCTAACTTGGTTAGTTAAATGATCGTCAGGTCTTTTAAAATGTGTTGTGGTGATTTGGGTTCTCCAAGTGTACTTATTTAAATTGTTTTGTGATACGGCGTTTTTACCATTATATTTTTTCTTTCTGCTTGTATTACTCGTCGAAAAATCGAGCTGCCATATAAGGCGCTTTCAAATCGTGGCTGAATTTGAAAAGATGGCGGTTTTACCAATATATAGCAGAGTCCTATGAAAATGACATAATATACATGTATTTTTGTTTCTTTTTAAAACTGATGAAACCCAGTCTCAGGCCTCTCTCCTGTTACCACATTTTTCATCATCTGAAGCAAATTAATGTGGTTTACACAGACGAATGCCATAGTGAGATCGCAGTTTGGTCCTAAGGAACATGGATGGTTGTTATATGGATATGGATAATTTTGTACATTTTATAGACCTGGAAAAAGCATTTGATCTTGATTGAAAAATGCTGTTTCATATATTGAAGAGTAAACATAACGGCTATAAAATTGAAGCTAAAATAAGCAAGGCTGTATGGCATGGATGCCATCATCGTTGTTGTATTTATTTAGTTGATTCATAGAAGAACCAGTAAATAGGCTAAAGCAAAAGACTGCACTAATCAGTGTCAGTGGACAGAAATTGCACTACATAAAATACGCTACAGACGCATCAGTGGAGAAGAAATGGAAAAAATATTTGCTAAGGATGCTCAATGCTCAGTGTAGTGTGGGGTGTTATGGATACTCAAATCAAAAAATCAACATGAACGAAACTATGAGTAAAACAACATATTAAACATAACTACATATAATTTATATATAAATAGGGGAAATAGCCATTTAAAAAAAGCCTGGACGCAGGAAGTGCGTTATTAATGAATTTTAATTAAAAATAATTGTTTTCATTATTTCATCATGTTAGTTAAATAGTAACTTAAAAAACGTCGATGTATCGTCCTTTTGTAAGGAAAAGTTAATTTTTTTTGGAAACTTGTACCTTTAATGTCATTTTGCACTATAAAGAGTGGGGATATTTAACGTGCCCCACCTCGCATGGCACATGGGGCCGGATAGTCCCCCCCCCAATCGGATTGTGCGTACCGACATTCAACTTGCTCAAACACACTGCCACAACCTCGATTTATGTTAATTTACAGCATGTACTGAAAAATAATCTGATGCTTCTGCTGGGAATGGAACCCAGGAATTTTGTGTCCAGAGGCACACCTCCTTACCACTGGACCTACGAGGGTGCCATGATAAAAAAAGTTTATACAATAGTTTCATTGTCAAAACAAAGGATACTCTGGGTTAAACTACTGAAAGATACCGAGAAATTTAAACTTAATTTTGCAACCCCGACTCCACGAAAACAGTCGAGAAGCAAACACGTAATATATTGGATAATCCATTGATACATTGCTTGTGTATCATTGACAAATACCAGATCTGACATCAAGCGGAACATATTTAGTAACCACAGGTTAAAAGTTTTCCTGAAAATTCGCTACCATAAGATTGGTACAAAAAATCAAAGCCGATTTCGTTTGAAAGCACAAGTAGTAAGCTTAAATTGAAGAATACTAACTTTTTTCACAGTTTAATGGTTTTTTTAACGGAAATCAAAACCGTATCGTAATATCCTCCGATGATAATTGTATAGTTTTTTTTTGTATCGGAGTTATTGGCTTCGGATGCTGCTCTCGCAGAAATTATTCCCAATATATTTAGCAAGAGTCCAGAAGGGTTTGCTGCCGTTGGAGCTTAAGAGGACTTTATTTTTGATGTGGTTATTAAACGAGTTTTTTGCCTCAGAAAGAATGCGGACATAGCGGTTTCTTGCGTCGTTAAATGCTTGACGGTTTTCTTGACTGGGATTGTGTAGAAGCGTTTTGTGAGCTTTGATCTTTTCAAGTCTGGCCTTGTCACAGGATTTAGAGAACCAGGGCTTTTAAGTGGCTAAAAAGGTTTTCTGTGTACGTGGAATAAATAACTCCATGCCAGCTTGGATAATTTCGGTGACGTTTTGTGATATACCAAAGGGTCAGGATGAGAGAAGCAGACAGACGCCCATGGAAATGAGGAAAAGTAAACCCGCATTTCGTCACAGTTTGCGGAGTTGTAGTGCCAAACGACACGTGGGTGTGATGACTGTGTGACCTCGGGTTGCATTGCGCAGGAAGCAGTGACCATGCCGTGGTCTGAGCGGCCAAGGGGGGCGGTGACTGATATCTTATAGCATTCAGGTTTTGTAGTAAGAAGTAGATCCAAGGGATTTGAGCTGTGTGTTGGGATACGAGGAAAGTGAGTAGGTTGCTGAACCATATTGGCTAAAGAATTGCTGACTGCAAAGGCCTCCGCTGCTCTCCCTTTCAATCGGTTTTTGAAGATCCTAGCCATTCCTTATTATGTACATTGAAGTCACCAATAATAGTGACCTCGGAGGAAGGATATTCAGAAATCAGATAGTCGGTTTTTTCAGAAAGGTAGTCAAAGAGCTGGACAAAGTTGTTGTCAGAAGGTGACCGGTAAATGCAACAGATGAATTTAGTTGCAGCTCAGAGTGAGTTTTATCCATAGTATGTCTTTTCTTCCAGCTTTTAAATTGGGGAGTCTGGTGCATGGTAGATCGCTACGGACGTATGCGCACACGCCTCCATGCAATGTAAAGGAAGTAAGGAGCTCATACCCCGGGAAATTAAGGTGATTATTGGCTGTTTTGGCACTGATTTGGGTTTCGGTGAGGAAGAGGAGTTGGGGCCTGTTAGCCTGGAGGAAATGGTGGACGGAGTTCAGGTTAGAATTTAGGCCACATATATTCGAAAAGGATATGTTAAATATTGATGTTGGCGCCCCCTGTACACCCCTCTCCCGAAGATCCGAATGGAGGAGTATTTTACTTCCGGAATCTTTTGTACAAGGAGGAGCCATAATCATTTTTGCTTATAAGGGAAACCGACTCATACACCAAAACCGGAAACGTCCGTTGGGACTTCAGCGGCCCCTTGATGTATGGGGTGGTACCTCCTCGGGCGTGAAAAAAATCCTTTACTATTACGTAAAGGAAAATTCCACTACCACCTGCTTATTCATAGAAGAACCAGTAAATAGGCTAAAGCAAAAGACTGCACTAGTCAGTGTCAGTGGACAAAAATTCCACTACATAAAATACGCTAGAGGCAGCAGTGGAGGAGAAATGGAAAAATATTTGCTAAGGATGCTCAATGCTCAGTGTAGTGTGGGGTGTTAAGGATATTCAAATCAAAAAAGTCTGGACGCAGCAAGTGCGTTATGGTAGTGAATTTTCATAGAAATGATCTGGCATCAAATATTTTATTATAACTTTTTTTTTCTTGTAACATTGAAATCTAAATTTTGGAGTATAGTTTACTTTCTATATCGTAAACCTACATACCAATTTGGTTATAATAGCTTTTTTATTTTTTGAGATAAAATTTTTTTCGAATTGAAACTCAAAATTTTCCCGGAAAACCTCGTCTGTTTTCCTGTTAAACGAACTTTTCCACGCCACTTACAAAAGGAAGGTACATGCCAAATTTGAGCAAAATCAGCCAATGATTTTTTGAGTTATCGGTGTGATACATACATACATACATATATATATATATATATATATATATATATATATATATATATATATATATATATATATATATATATAAATTGAAACTGACCCCGGATATGGGTTTTAGGGGTCCTAGTTCGCGCTCATTTGCTAAAATTTTTCAAAACTCAAAAGTTGGGATCTCCCCATTAGTGAATTTTTTCTACGAAAATTCACTAAAATCAACATGAATGAAACTATGAGTAAAACAACATATTAAACATAACTAAATATATATAATTTACATATAAATAGGGGAATTCCCCATTAGAAAAAATTCTGGACGCAGGAAGAGCGTTATGGTAATGAATTTTAATTAAAAATAATTGTTTTCATCAAGAAATTGTTAGTTAAATAGTAACTTGAAAAACGTCGATATATCGTCCTTTTGTAGGTAAAAGTTATGTTTTTTTGTAAACTTGTACTTTTAATGTAATTTTGTATTATAAAGGGTGGGGATCTTTAATGTGTCCCACCTCGCATGGTGCATGGGACCGGATGCTCCCCCCCCCAATCGGGTGGTGCGTACCGACATTCAACTTGCTCAAACACACTGCCACAACCTCGATTTATGTTAATTTACAGCATGTACTGAAAAATTATGTGACGCTTCTGCTGGGAATGGAACCCAGGAATTTTGTGTCCAGAGGCACACCTCCTTACCACTGGACCATCGAGGCTGCCATGATAAAAACAGTTTATACAATAATTTCATTGCCAAAACAAAGGATACTCTGGGTTAAACTACTGAAAGATACCGAAAAATTTAAACTTAATTTTGCAACCCCGACTCCACGAAAACAGTCGAGAAGCAAACACGTAATATATTGGATAATCCATTGATACATTGCTTGTGTATCATTGACAAATATCAGATTTAACACCAAGCGGAACATATTCAGTAGCAGACGTCAAAAGTTTTCGTAAAAATTCGCTACCATAAGATTGGTACAAAAAATCGAAGCCGATTTCTTTTGCAACACAAGTAGTAAGCTTAAATTGAAGAATACTAATTTTTTTAACAGTTTAATGTTATTTTTTTTTAACGGAAATCAAAACCGTATCGTAATATCCTTCGATGATAATTGTATAGTTTTTTTTGTCTCGGATTTATTGGCTTTGGATGTCCATTCGCCTAGTTTTCCCTTCTTATATAAGCATGTAGCACCAGATCGCCACTAGACTGTCTCTGAAAGATATCTACTAACAGAATCTGATCACTGCCTGTTTACATTTCACCTCTAATTATTATTTTTTGTGTGTTATCCTATGACTAATTGTTTAATACTAATGTGATGTAGACGAACACAGGTAACAGGTAGGCCACTAACGGAAAGGGTTCTTAAACAAAGGTGCAAAACATTGGGTTTTTCTAAATCTATTACAATTGGTGTAAATTACATAAGGTTAATATTTATTTTTAATAATTGTATAGTTAAAGCTTTGTCTGGAAAACACATTCATTGTGCAACAAGAAACCTTATAGCAGACAATTTAACAGGCCCTGAAATTAGTGCATTTATTCTGTTATCTAAATACTTTAATCCTATCAAATGAATGACCGTCTCAATTAAAATGTCTGCAGTGTGGTCTGAGTTCGGCCAGACAAGGGGACTTTCCGGCCTGTGGTCCTTTAGCTAAACAAGTATGCCTGGCTGCTATTAGTATAGACGTGTTGTCATTTGTCTTACGCCACATGCATGTTAAACAGCTGACCGCTTACACATACCTTTACCCTACTGCGCTCTTGTTTTGGTATGCCGATTCCGACCAGGTTGGACGCTCAGGAATTCGGGATACATTATGTCCTATATATCTTTGTTTTGTGATACCCTTATTCGTTTAACTTTAGTCCCCGGGTTACCGATGTTTATTTATGTACTTAAATGTTTTGGATAACTTTTTGTTTAACTGTTTTAAACAGCTTTTTGCGCTGGAGTTTGTATAGAGATTTCGAAAAGAATATACTGTAAATATTTACTGATGAAGCCTAACCCTTAGGATACACAACGTGGGTATTTTTCACCTATGTTGTCGTTTATGGTTAAATCGTCTTTTTAGTGAATTTTCGTAAAAAAAAATCCACCCTTGTGGAAATCGCGACTTTTGAATTTTGAAAAAATTTATTCTAATAAGCGTAAACTATGACTTTTAGAACCCACATTGGGAGTCAGTTTCAGTTTATATATATTATATACATATATACACACAGTGTGGTTTACTACTTGAAATAGTAACACCTCAATAACTTTTTTTATTTTTGCCTCCTACAAGCACATGCTATGCTTATGTGTTGTGCCAAATATATAACTATTAAGATTTATATATATATATATATATATATATATATATATATATATATATATATATATATATATATATATATATACATATATATATATATATATATATATATATATATATATATATATATATATATATATATATATATATATATATATATATCACGCGCTGGCTACGCCCTTCACCTACACAAACATAGCCCAACAGTGAAGCCAGAGAAGTAGTCTCCAAGTGTATATGTAGCATGGACAAGTTTCACCAAGTAAGGGCAACAAAAATCAACGAAGTTCACCTATTTATTTTGAACGGAACAACACCCTGTATATTGTGGCATTTTTATCTTCCTTGCTTAATTTTAATGTGACTTGATGTACTACTCTAAGGTCTTATCTTCAGCCGTTTTTGAGTTATAGCCACTGACAGAAGAAATTGCAATATGAAGCTGTTAAAAAATATTATTATAACCTACTGATCATATCATAAGAACTACAGATACATGTTTCAACAACACACCACAAGGGCTTACAGCCTAAATTCTATCGTACCGTGGGTGAGGAAAAGGAGGAAAGAGGCAACTTGTTAGTTCTGGCCTTGAAGGTTTGGAGGAGAAGGAAAAACATGCGCCGGCAAGGAATTCCACAACTTGGAAGTCCTCGGGACAAAAGAGCGGGCATAACAAGATGTTGTATGTCTGGTGATCTGGACAGTAAAAGGATGAATTCGCTCTGTCCTCATATATATATATATATATATATATATATATATATATATATATATATATATATGTGTGTGTGTGTGTGTGTGTGTGTGTGTGTTATATATATATATATATATATATATATATATATATATATATACAGGGTTTTTCACGATAGCCATGCATTAGAAGTTTATGAAGTTCCCTGTTATCATAAATTTTGAAATTTTGGCAGCGGTCACAATTCGTAATTGTCTTTTATCCTAAAAAATATTTTCAAGGTCACATCACTTCCGGTTAGACCGGAAGTAGTCATCAACTTTGCTAATTTAAATAGAATGCACTATTTTTTATTGCATATTCGAATTCTCCATAATGTTTTGTGAAGATTTGTATTAGGCTTTCCTATCCCTATCTTCAAGTATTTCATAGATATTGTGATTTTTTACATTTTGCGGAACTTCTATCCTCATTTATAACACTTCGTATTTCACATGTTTTTAAAGATAAAAGGCTGGAATTTAGAATACTATAACTTCTAGGATGAAGCCTTCCTATTATCTACCTAAAGTTTACCTGTATCATACAGAGTGTTTTAAATTTAAAGACCAACTTACACATATTCAATGTTGCAAAAGTCATTTTTTCAAATGGTGCACTGTATATTATTAAAAATTCGAGTTCTAAATTTAATTCTACACCGGTTTCATTTAAGTTTTCCTATACTTATCTCTTACAAGTAACTACTAGAGTTTTTAGGTAACAACATCCTTTTCTAGAGAATATACATTACGCTGCACAATAAAGGCAGCTGTGGCTGTCAGAAAACAGAATTTTGACAACACATGAATTCTAAAGCGTCATTTATATTTTAAAGTTAATCTGAGTGTGTTTGTATTACTCACGTTATAGAAATAATAAGCCAATAAAAATGCAGAATAGTGAATAATACTCTAATATGGATATTTTAAATTTATTTTATATTCACGGGGAATGCAATCGGATTGTAAGCAGAACATGCAGGATGTTTAACGAGATATATCCGACTCTATCGGCAATGACTAGAGGAAAATTCGCAAGGAAAGAGGAACGATTTAAATTGACTGTGTCAAAACTACACATGATCAAAAGCCAGTAACTGAAAATGAAGATAATGAGATAAACGTTTTGGCTTATTTTCAAGTTTACCCGCGTAGCTCTATTCCTGCAGCTACTCGAGCTTTGGGAATATCAAGTTCATCTGTGCATAGAATATTGAAATCTCATAAAACGCACCCATATTCAGAAATAGTACTACAAGGACTTCGACCTGGTGACCATTTAAAAGAGTGAAATTCTGCGAACACATGTTTCTGAATATTCAACAAGATGAGAATTTTCTCTCTAAAATTATCTGGACTAACGAATCGCAATTTAGAAGGGGAGGAATTGTGAAGAGGAAAAATAGTCATTTTTGGGCAAGTGAAAGCCCTAATATATTTAGAGAAGGACGTTTTCAAACAAATTTTAGTTTTAATGTGCTTTGCATTATTATGGACAATAAGGTCTCTTATGAAATTTACGAAGAAAATTTAAACGGTGAAAAGTATTTGGAACTATTAAGGGGATCTGTCCGTAATTTGCTGGCAAGGCTACCACTAGATATAAGGCAAAGCTGCTGGTATCAGCTAGACGGCGCGCCTGCCCACTCCACTGGTGAAGTTTACTGGCACTTAACGCAAATATGTGAAAACAGATGGATTGGACCCAACGGTCCTTGGAGATGGCCTCCCCGCTCTCCTGATTTAACGCCTGCCGATTTTTATCTCTGGGGGCGTATAAAAAGTCAAGTGTATGGCACAACAGTGCAAAGTAGAGAGGATCTTTTAAATCGTGTAATTAGAGCTTTCAGAGATTTGGATCCAAATGAAATCAAAAGAGCTACTACGAATGAGATGAACCGTAGAATTTTGCAGTGCCTTGACCAAGATGGTGGTCACATGGAACATTTATAGTGATCGTAGCATTTAAATTTGAATTAACTTTTTTCTTTTTGTTCAGTTTTTTGTTTATTGTTAATATTTGTTTTTAATTTTTTTACAATAATTACATTAAATATTTTTATGAAATCATATAACTTTTGTTATCTGACTGACAATCACAGCTGCATTTGTTGTGTAGTCTAACGTGTACTCTTTAGAAGAGGAGGTTGTTATCTAAAAATGCTAATAACAAGCAACATATTGAAGATAGGTATAGAAAAACTTATATCAAACCGGTGTAGAATTAAATTTAGAACTCGAATTTTTAATAATATATAGGCTGTTCTATTTGAAAAAAAATACTTTTGCCACGTTGAATATTATCTAAGTTAGTAACTAAATTTAGAACACTCTGTATGACACAGGTAAACTTAAGGCGCATAATATGAAAGCTCCCTCCCACAAGTTACGAAATTCTAAATTCGAGCCTTTTATCTTTAAAAACATGTGAAATACAAACTATTATAAATAAGGTTGCAAAATCACCGAAATACAGAGAAATCACAATATCTTTGGAACAGTTGAAGATAGGGATAGGAAAGCCTAATATAAATCTTCACAAAATTTTATGGAGAACTCGAATATGCAATAAAAAATAGGGCATTCTATTTGAACTAGCAAAGTTGATGACTACTTCCGGTCTAACAGGAAGCGATGTGACCTTGAAAACATTTTTTAGAATAAAAGACAATTACGAATTGTGGCCGCTGCCAAAATTTCAACATTTAGGATATCAGGGAACTTCATAAACTTCTAATGCACAGCTATCGTGAAAAACCCTGTATAACGACAATTCAAAAATTTGCCTATTCTGAGGAAATCCGAAAGTTCGATGGACAGGAAAAGCTGACCAGTTTTTCTGAAAACATTTTGGATTTCGGTTCGGAAAAGTTCTGTACCCGAAAATGACACAGCTATGGCAACCAAATTCAGTACGTACGTACGTGTTTACTGTAAAACGTATACTATGTGCCAAAATTCAGATTTCTAGCTTACAAGAAAAACAGTAATAACCAGTTAGTGAAAAAATTTTTCGTGTTTTGAAGTATTTTTACGAAAATCATTTACTTGCTGTATCCAGACTTTTTTTTTGTAAATAAAATAATACATAAATATATAAAACTCCAAAACATGGTGAATAGGTTTTATTATGTTGTTTGCTGTTTTCCCTGTCCGAAGTTACTGGAAATAAAACATCTAGCAGTACAAAATATATAATGCATGGTAAACGCCGCAGGCGGTAAGGTATAAAACGTATCAGATGCTGATGTTTTTAGTATATTCAGAAAACAATTTAAATAAAAATTCCATACATTGTAAAAGATCAAAAATCCCACATGTTATGTAGAACACCTACACAACCCTTCAGGACACTCAGAATTTTAGGATACAATAGAGGAAGTAACAAAGGAAAGAAATGTTCCATAGCACTCAGTACATTGTAAATCTAATTCATATGATTGTATGTTCCAACTTACACACAAAAAATATTAATAAATGTGTCAGAAGTCGGAAAAGCACGTTATGAACACGGAGTGATTAGATTAGAATATATAAATTGTTACTTAGATGACTTTAAATCGACCCAGTACTTAAAACAAACGTATGTGAAAAATAGGTGAAATAAAGTGGAAAATGAATAACGGTAATGAAGGAATAAATATATATATATATATATATATATATATATATATATATATATATATATATATATATATATATATATATATATATATATATATATATATATATGAAAAAAATTATTTGAAATAGAGGAGAATATATTGTTACTTATATATATATATATATATATATATATATATATATATATATATATAT
The DNA here is from genome assembly GCA_964006375.1 of Tillus elongatus. Lineage (NCBI taxonomy): Eukaryota > Metazoa > Arthropoda > Insecta > Coleoptera > Cleridae > Tillus > Tillus elongatus. The sequence continues at coordinate 87,156,877 of OZ023263.1, read as the reverse complement.
ATATATATATATATATATATATATATATATATATATTGACTTAAAGTTATCTAAGTAACAATATATTCTCGTCTATTTCAAATAATTTTTTTCATGACATTTTAATGAAACGAAGGAAAGTAACTATTAAAACAAAAACTTATGACACAGTGAAACACATATTACGCAGGATACATCTACTCCAGAATCTCTTTAAAAAATCGACAATTTTGATATTTAATGTACCAAAATAAACATTTACTTTTTGCCTTCTGATTGGGCAATATCTCGCGATTCATCGACTATTTTAGATAATCTACTTGATTATCATTTTGACCTTGTAAAATATTGTGTATAAATGTCCAGTCCCAGTAAATTCGTTATGTTATGGAATCCGTCTATCTTTTTGCTTGGCAAAAATATCGACTACTTTATCGTAAAATGAAGTCTGCTGTGTCAGTTCTTTAACAAGCCTTTTTTCTATAGAAATCATTGATATGTTTTTTAACCTGTCTTGACTAATACTATTTCTGGAAAATGTTTTGATACGTTTAAGTGCAGAAAAACTTCTTTCTACTGAAGCAGATCTGACAGGAATTGTGACTATTAACGCAAGCAGTTTATAAAACTCGGTTAGACAAGAAATTAAATCATTTTTGTATATAAATGAAATCATTTTGATATGCGTATGCCAATCTTGAAACAGTTCTGTATCTGTGTATACAGTGGTCAGTTCCTTTTTTAATGCAATTGAATCAAACAAAGGATATTGTTTTAATAATAATAATTCAAAGATATCATTTGGAAAGTCTTTTGAATACGAAACCAAATTGTCTTTCTTTATTAAATCGAAATATTCTAGTTTGTTTAAATCCGAAAATCTTACTTGCAATTGATTAATTATTGTGTCTAAATCTAAAATTTCATTAAAAATATGTTTATAATTATGTTTTAAATTTGAATACCTAATGTTGTCTTTCTTTTCTTTGGTGCTGGTTCGTTATTTTCAAAATATTGTTATAAATTTGATTAAAATGAATTTCATTGTTTCTAAAATCTTGCAATGTAGTAGTTAATACAATCAGACGTCTCTTAGAATAAGTAATATGTGTACTTTTATTTTGTAAAATTAAAAATACAACATCTGTATGTTCAAATATAAATTTAAAAGTGTGTAAAAGAAAAGGAAAATGGGGATCGTTAAGATGTCGTTTTAGGCCAATAGATTCTCTCAGAGTTTGTTGGTTTTGTTTGAAATCATCGTGATTCAAAATATAATCAAAAACTTCTATTAGTTTGTTTCTCTTTGACAACACTGTGGAAACTATCCTAGAAGTACATTTCCACCTTACCAACGCTCACATTAGCAGCGGAGTCTGGCCTCCGAGCACGTGATTTTAAGTGCGGTTTTAATTGGTTTGCCAGGGCGCTAATGCTCAAATAAATGTAGCCAAGTCGAAAACATCGGAACCGGGCCTCCGTGACGTCACACACGTACACAAGAAGATCGCGCCGTTTTGGTAATATACTTCTCGGCAGTGTTGCCGGTTGTAATTGTAATTGCAGATTTAGAGAAATTTTATATGAATATGGTTTGAATAATAATTAATAATATGAATAAGTATGACTTTAATATTGAATATTTGATTTAGGATAAAGTTATATGTAACTAACTGACTACTTGAATATGGAGGATGTAACTAATTCTGACTAGGGAGGCCCGGCCTCCCTCCTTAGAGAAACCACCACTGCGATGCTGTTAGCTTAACTTCCTTAAATTTATGAAACCTACCCTCAAATAAATTTGTTGTTTCTTGAAAATCTCTAAAATGATTGCTTGTAGTTGCAAGCTAGCTTAAATTGTTAAGTATGAGACTCTACGGCTTCCAGTGCCACCAGTCTTTCTTACGATACGTATTTTTAAATCTGCTTCAATTTTCACAGCATCCTCTAAAGTAGATAATTTATAAATTATGTCTGGAAAATTTGTTGACTTGTTTCCAAGCTATTACAATGTTTGAGTTTGTTTACATCAATAATGTCTCAGTGTAAATCGCCCCCAGACTGACCAAACTTTTAATAATTATGTTTATGTGGCGCTGACTTTAATTTTTAATATCAATTAAAATTGATCTTACCTTTTATTCTAAAGTCAAACCGTACAAGCTGCTCTCAAATTTTTTGGAAACATCCTGTATGGTATTGCACACTAAAAGGAAATTATTAACAGTATCTAAGAGACCTCGGGAACAAAGAAAACTAGGGCAATTTAGGAATGCTACTGTCTGTATAATTACTCATTTTCAAAACGAATGGGAAAGCATCGGATTAACTGATGTTAGTTTATTGAAATAGTTCGTCTTTACCTAAAGTTGTGATAATGATTAGGATTTTTGGGATAAAAAACTACATTTAAACATTAACAAAATAACTTTATTTAATTATTGTACCCTTTGTTCTGAATTATCAATTTTTCTTATTCACCGTACAGAAAAAAAAATTTCGTATATTTTATTACTTAACCTCTGTCAATATGATTTACAAATTCTAAGTACTGATCCTTAAATTGGACAAAAAAGTATAAGTGGTTATTCACAGCTTCACAAGAAACAAAGAGGATTTATGTTGATATAGAAACGTAAATTTTGATATGAGCGTAACCTACTAAGGCCACTTGTGTACCAATTTGGAGGGGTGACTGGTCCGCTTGGGTGGGGTAACGAACTGGGCCAAGAGATTTACGAAAGAAGGATTGCCAAGTTGGATCAAAGTCAATTCATTATTTTATGATAAGCTTCTATTTTCCTTCACCTGTATGTTTGGGTCAAATATTGCACGTCAATGGACCAGTTCCCCTTATCGGATTGGGCTGATACGCGTGTATAAGTTAGGTGACATTGCAACGTAGGCTATGTGTCATCAAACATTCAATATGGCAGATGCTCCAAGATGGCGGATTTTTTCTTTTCTCACAATCTCCATGACATGGGTATCAAATTAAAGGGCTTTACGAGTAAAATACGTAGGCTAGTTAACGACTTCATAAATATGGCGGTGGACGCAAGGCGGCGGCATATTTCTTTCTCAACAACCTTCTTGATATGGGAAACAAATTAAAGGGATTCACAAGTAAAATACAGTAGACTAGACGACACTTTCTTAATTTAGATCTGGCGGCCTACGCAAAATGGTGGAATATATTTTCCCCATAACCCTCTTGACATGGGTATCAAAAAAAGGGATTCAAGAGACAAATACAGTGGGTCAGGTGGAGGTTACATAAATAAAAAATGGCGACAGACGGAAGATGACGGAATATTTCTTTCTCAACAACCTCCTTCACATGGACATCAAATGAAAGTTTCAAAGTTTTTCACGAATGAAATACAGTAGACTAGATGGTGTTTTCATAAATTCAATGTGACTTTTTTTCCTATTAGTACAGATAAATAAGAATTGTCATCTTCTAAGGTATTCGTCATTTCTCGGATATATATATATATATATATATATATATATATATATATATATATATATATATATATATATATATATATATATATATATATATTTTGAAATATTGCACTACACTGTAATCACTTTTGACTATACACTTTATTTGTTTGCTGAACGTTTGTGATTTCTTAATGGTTTGCGTGGACTGCAGTTTCGAACCTTCCCGGCTCATCATCAGCACGCTACCGACTGCTATCGCTCCTGTGTGGTCCACGTCTGAGATTGTACGTGGAACCTGCGCCGTGAGCTTCTATTGGTCGATTTACTGTTCTCTGATTGGTTGTGCCTTCGGACTATGTCGTGTGTATCGGTCTCCTGTCTTGATCACTGTGGTTTGATAATTTGTCTGTTTGTTTAAATGTTTGTACTTGGATTTGTTGTGGCATTAATTGTTTCTTATTGTTTGTTTGTTGAATTTAGTATTGTTCCCAGATTTCCATTTTTTTGTGGTCTTTAGCATGTTTCATTAGTTGTAATTGGGTGATGTCTTGTTTTTGGTGTTTTGTGTTGTGAATGTGTGTAGCTACGTTTGATTTGTAGCTAGGTATGTGGATTTTATCTAATGCTGTTATATGTTCCTTGAATCTTGTTTCTATTGATTTTTTTGCCGTTCCTATATATTTTTTATTGCATGTGTTACATTCTATTTGATATATTCCGTTTAATTCATGTGGATTGTGTTGTTGTTTTTTATTTATTTTCTTTATTATTTTGTTATTGCTTTTGTAGCTCATTTTTAAGTCATATTATTTGTGTGTTTGTGTTATTTTGTGGTTATAAGTGAATATTGTGTATTTTGTGTTTGTTTCTGGTGTTTTGTTTTCGGTTTTGTTGATTTGTTGGTTTTTGTTTTCTTTTACTAGCTTTTCTATTGTTTTCTTGTTGTATCCATTTCTTTCTGCTATTTGTATTATGATGTTGTACTCCTTTTCTCGTTCGTCGTTATGGAGTGGTATATTTAGCATTCTGTTTATTAAGTATCTGTATGCGGCCATTTTGTGTGTGTGTGTGGGTGTAGTTAGTGTTTAGGTATAGTGAATGTCTGTTTGTGTAGGTTTTCTGTATATTTTGTATTCAAGCTGGTTTTCTTTTCTGATTTGTGTTAAGTCTAGGAAGTTTATGGTGTTGTTTGATTCTTTTTCTATTGTAAATTTTATATTTTTGTTGATTTCGTTAATTTTTTCGAGGATATTGTCTATGTTGGTTTTTTGATTGTCGTATATAATTAATATATCATCGACGTATCTTATCCATTTGATGTTTGGGTCTGTGTCTTTTATGATGGTGTTGATTTTATCTTCTAACTGTTGTATGTATATTTCTGCCATAATGCTTGATAGTGGAGATCCCATTGGTAGTCCATCTTCTTGGATATAGTATTCTCCGTTGAACTCAAAGTAATTTTCTTTTAATATGATGTTTAATATTTCGCTGATTTGTTGTTTTTTGTTGTTTTTTGTTGTTATTTTGTATTTTATTTTCGATTATATATGTAGTTTCGTGAATTGGTATATTGGTGTACATGTACATATCTTCAACTGTGTTGTTGTCCTTAATTGGTAAAACCCTTCCATACTAAAGATGCAGAGACTTCTCTGACGTCGGATGTGCTTGTTTTCTTCTCTTCACCCGATTTCATAGACATTCTAAAGACGTCATCTGCCATTTCGTTGTTATGTTGCTGTATTTTTCTCAAAAAATTATTCAAAATAAAATTTAAAAATGGCAGATGACGTCTTTAGAATGTCTATGAAATCGGGTGAAGAGAAGAAAACAAACACATCCGACGTCAGAGAAGTCTCTACATCTTTAGTATGGAAGGGTTTTACCAATTAAGGCAACAACACAGTTGAAGATATTAGAATACCTTTAATAATTTTTTTGGTTATCTTGAGCCCTTTACCAGCAACGTCGTGTATTGTTTCGGCGCGAGATGTCATAGTCTCGAATTAGTTGATGATTTGACCTGGGATCTGGGTTTTGTAAGCGATAAAAAGCTGTTGAATGTTGAATAGAAAGTTTTCAAACAGAAAACGTAGCTTTTGCGGTAGTTTAACTTAACTCGAATACTCAGTGACATAAGTCACTTGAGTAGCAAGGCGATATATGTTTTAAATGATATTTAAAATTGAACCTTGTACATTAGACTTTTTACAACAATTTTGTAACTAGACCAAGACTCAAATAAATGTACTAAACAAAGAACGAAGGAGAATGCAGTAATAAACTTTTGAATTCATGTTTGTATTTTAACAAGGTACACAAGTAACTGCATTCGTGCGATAATTTAAATAGCATGCGCTCCAGAACACCACTCGAGCTCTATTTTAGTCTTATCTTATGTTCTCAAGTATTGTTGCAGCGTTTGTTCTTGTAGTAAGAGCCTGTAGAAATGCACCGAAGTTCTGTTACTGTGCAGTTTCAAAACAGGCCGCCTGCACGTGACCTTAACTAACTAAAAAGTATTGATCACGAACTTGTTAATGTAAAATTTTAGGTGCTCCACAATTAATTACAGTTGAAAATAATATAGATAGTGTCTAATTTTTAATTGCACATATTTTAGTAACTCGTAAACCGTTAAACGAACAAAATTGGTTGTATATATGATGTTTCACGACATCTGGGTACATGATATGTATATACAGGTGTCCTGCGAACTGGGACCGTTAGACGTATATCAGGAACTACTTTAATTTTAAATCTGAAAATTTCTAGACGTATGTTTTCTATAATCATCTGTTCAAAGAAAATGGTTATAGCTTCAGATAGTTTCCGGTTATTCCGGAAGTGAACATCAACTTCCTTATTTCAAATAGAACACCCTATATATTATTACCTTTTTAGGTTCCTTGTTAAATTTTAATATTACTTTGTGTATCATACCTATTTCTAATAGTTTCCAAAATATGGCGAACTGAAGACAAAAATTGACATCTGAAGATTAATAAAACTGTTTTTGTTAACTGAGCTTTATCTCTTTAGCTACAATTTTCTTATACCTTAATGCTGAAATATTGCTTTATCTTAAACAGTGGACAGTTCCTGAGAAATTATAAAGGGTGTTCCTAAAACATAATTTTTCAGAAACTTCAAACAATCGTAACTTGACTTTTTCAAATGAGACACCCTCTATGTTACTGCATATTTGAATTCTCCGTTTAAGTCTCGACGGAAATATTTTATGTTGTTTTATATTATTTTTGCGTCTTAACGACATTTTAGACTATATGTTGGGAGACAGGTCGGTGGCAAATAATGGGCCCTTCATATGGCCAGCAACATCACCTGATCTAACCTCAGTCTTCGAACAAATTCCCTGAAACACTATTATGTTTACATGTTTTGGTCTCGTATATTATTGTTTAATCTTTAGTTTACTTTTAGTCATCTCTTTATTATTACGCGAGATAACAAGTATCATAATGCACACCATCACTTCTCACGAATGTCCGTTACATCTAACACGGACAACATATCAGATTACAGCGCAGTCAACATGCAGATAAGCACGTTCCTTGCATAAGTGCAATCTGACTATTCAGCAGGAACCGTGGAATCAGCAGAGTAGCACGTTGCATTCCGTGAACAGAGCCATGGGAACAGCAACCGTCGTCACCTTCCCAGGCTTAGTTTTAGTATAAATAAGATGTAATTTAAATTAATTCATTCATTCTATTACAAGTTTTGTAGCTGTTACTATGTTAGTTTAAGTTATTAAATAAATGTTTTTTAAAAAGTAAAGTGATGTGCAACAGTTGTTAATTGGCGCAGTCGGTAGGATACAGCTGAGAAGTCAAGAGAATATTGGTTTCTGGTGTATCAACACTTAGCAGAAGAACCACGGATGTTCGTGCTCATTCTGATCTTCTTGTAAGTTGCTCATCCTTTACATTATCCTTTATATATATTTTTGTATGTCTGACATAGAAGAGTTAATTGAACAATTTGAAAATTCATTTGTGCTAGAACAGTCTAGTCCACAAACTAACATTAATAACGACAATAACCTAAACTCTAGTATTAGTAGAATCAGAGGAAATTATATTCGCCCAAGTAATTTAAATCTAAATATGGCAAATTTTAGCGTTTTTTATTTACGTGTCATTCCCGAGTTCGATGGTGAGCCCGCACACGTTAGCGGTTTTCTTAAAGCATGTGATATGATTATGAATCAGTTTTACACAATAGATGATCATACTTTATATTTAAACCATTTTCTGCTTAATTTTATTCAGTCAAAGTTAGTTGGACAAGCTAGATTAATAATTAGTACCAAGGTTATTAATACATGGCCTGAATTAAGAACCGTAATTGTACAGAATTTTACTGACCAACGTGATGAAACCAGCCTTTTAAGTGAACTCTTAACATATAAACAAAAGCATAATGAAGACGCTCTTACTTTTAGTAACCGGTGTAGGCAGATTGAACAGCTTTTAATTTAAAATTTAACGTGTAATGAAGCGAATGATCAAATAAGGGCTCTAAAAGCTATTATTTATTCACAGCAGACACTTAAAGCATTTTTAGGTGGTTTACGCAACCCCTTAGGCATGGTGGTTCGATCTAGGTCACCCGAATCAATCGAAGCCGCCCTTAAATTTATTATCGAGGAAGAAAATTACGATTATCGTGATAAAATGTTTCAAAAACAAAACAATCAAATACCTAAAACCAATTCACAAAACAATTATAGACCACAAACATTTAGGCCGCCCATTCCACCAATCAATACCACACAATTTCAAAGGCCATTCCAATCGAACACTAATTCAAACAACCCATCGACTTCTAGATATGTTCCGCCCCCGTTCCCTTATCAATCTAATATTCCGAGAACACCACACCCTAGATTCCAACAACAAAATTTTCAAAATAGGAATAATTCCGAAAGAACGGACAATGCTAGCGGTCTGACGAGAAACACGACAGAGTACGTTCCAAAATAGACGGTTCCCAGAACCAATGGATACTTCCAGCGGACTGACTAGGAATACAAGACCATTCTTAAACCAACCACGTAACACATTCCCATTTCAGGGAAATAAACCGAGCGTAATAGTGGAAGAGCTATTCAATCATGATGCTGAACCAAATAATTTAGAAAATGAACAGCCTCTGTTCGAAAATCATGAACATGAAAATTACGAATACGAACACTACGAACATGAAAATTTTCAGGAAACGGGACTCACAAACAAAAGCACATAACAGAATTGTATAACTTAAATTTGTGCCAGCTTCCGTATATAAAATTACCAGCATTAGATGGTTTAATTCTGATTGATTCCGGCAGTAGTACAAGTATTTTAAACCCAGACATAGCTAAATTACAATATTCAGATAATATATACAAAAAACCTTTCGAAATTAGAACCGCACACGGAAACTCAACCCATAAATATAGAGCAAATATTTTATTGAAGTCACTTGCAGATGAACCTCAAGAATTTTGCTTGTTTGATTTTAATAAAAAATACGTAGGTTTAATACGTGCAGATTTTTTAATTAGGAATAGAGCTAAGATAGATTTTAATAATAAGAAGTTATACCTCTGTAATAAAACTATGGATATATTTTTCCCTTATGAATATACATTGGAGCCTTATACTGAAACAAAAATTATTGTACCTGTCGACAAGCCCCAAGGAATCGGACTTATAGACGAGGTATCTGTAAACAACGCAACAATTTCAGATTGCTTAGTAGAGTCCTCAGAAGGACAGGCTTTTGTAAATATAAGAAACCTTAGTAATAATTTAATTAACGTTAGATTTAACAAGCCACCGAATGTAAAAGAGTAAATAATTACGAGTCTGATAGCAACCAAGGTTTTAATCATTATAATAATCACGATTACGACTGGATGTCTCAGTTGAGGACATCACACCTCAATACTGAAGAACGCGAAGAGCTCACCCGATTATGTCAAAAGTACTCTGACATATTCGCGAAGGAAAACGAGGCGTTAACATCAACACATCTTGTTAAACACCGAATTCGTACAAAAGATGACATTCCAGTTTATTCCAAATTATACAGATACCCTGCAGTACACAAGGAAGAAGTAGAATGGCAGGTAGATAAAATGTTAAGCCAAAATATTTTTAGGCATAGTCATTCACCTTGGTGTTCTCCTATCTGGGTGGTGCCAAAAAAGGAAGATGCCAGTGAAAAGAAAAAGTGGCGAATCGTCGTTGACTATAGGAAACTCAATGAGAAGACTATCCCGGATAGATACCCAATACCAAAGATCGAGGAAATATTAGATAAGATTGGCAGAGCTCAGTATTTCTCCACTATAGATGTAATTTCTGGCTTTCATCAGATCGAAATTCACCCGGATGACATAGAGAAAACTGCCTTCTCCACAGACTCTGGACATTACGAGTATTTGCGCATGCCATTCGGCTTAAATAACGCTCCGGCGACCTTTCAAAGACTAATGAACAATGTCCTTTATGGCCTTATAGGTAAAATCTGTCTAGTCTATATGGATGACGTAATTATATTCTCCACCTCTCTTCAAGAACATTTGGAGAAACTATCACAAGTATTTGATAGGTTCAGAAGATGTCAGTTGAAAATTCAACTCGACAAGAGTGAATTTCTGAAAAAGGAAGCTGAATTCCTGGGCCACGTAGTGACGCCAGAAGGTATCAAGCCAAATCCTCGAAAACTCGAAGCCATCAAAAAATACCCAATACCAAAAACAACTAAAGAGATAAAGGCATTTTTGGGACTAATTGGATACTACAGAAAGTTCGTTAAAGACTTCGCAAAAGTAACCAAACCGCTTACAAAATGTCTGAAAAAGGGCGCTACAATTAATTCTAATAACGATGAATACAAAGAATCCTTTGAAATGTGCAAACAACTTCTAATGAATAGTCCGATACTTCAACCTCCCGATTTTTCAAAGCCTTTTATACTCACTACTGATGCTTCGAATGTTGCACTAGGTGCCATCTTGAGTCAAGGGCCACCAAAAAGGGACCGACCCATTGCATACGCTAGTAGGACCCTTAACGAAACAGAGTGTCGATACAGCACGATTGAGAAAGAGTTGCTAGCCATTGTATGGGCAGTAAACTACTTTAGGCCTTATATATATGGAACGAAATTTACCATTGTAACCGATCATAAACCTTTAAAATGGCTTTTTTCTCTCAAAGAGCCGAATTCAAAATTAGTTAGGTGGCGATTGAAATTGGAGGAATATGAATACGATATCGAATATAAGAAGGGTGTAAATAATAATGCGGACGCTTTATCTCGAATTGAAATTCACCCATTGGAAACTGATAATCAGTCGATTGCAAACAACGTAGATGAAAACGAGTGGTCTCATCGGGAGGAAACAAATAATGAAAATATCGACGAAGACGACAACGAAACTCACGACGACAACACTATAAATTCCAATCACGACTCATATTCAGCACCGGGCATTCCTATATTAGAGGAAGAAATTATTAATAATAAAACTAATCAAATTTTCTTTCAAAATAGCCTAGAGCCTGAAATCTCTTCCTTGCGCAAGGGCAGAAGAAATATGATATACGCAAAATTAAACCTAGAAGACCCAGAACAAATAACTGAATTTATTAAGCAATACTGCCTCCCACAACGCAAATATTACTGTCTTTTTGTCAGAGAAAGAGATTACGAGACGGTCAGTTCAGCTATTAATCAAAAATTCAATAATGAACAATCGCCATTATTCTTTAGGTGTGATAAAGTTTTGGATGAAATTCGTAATGAAGAAGAACTCGTAAAAATTATAAAACAATACCATGAAGGGACCACGAATCACAGAGGCACAGATGAAATTTATTTGGAAATAAAACATAAACACTATTACCCGAACCTGAAAGCAAAAATTGACGAATTCACACAAAACTGCGAACTTTGTAAAACCGCAAAATACAGTCGACATCCTATTAAAATTGCTTTAGAACATACCCCATCACCATCACGCCCTTTAGAACTAATTCACGTTGATACTTTTCAAATAGAATCCGCCCAATTTTTAACCATTGTAGATCCGTTTAGCAAATTTGGACAAGCATATCCTATAAAAAGCAAGAATGCAATTGAAATATCCAAGACACTAATAACGTACTTTTCTCAATACAGCAACCCCAGGGTGGTAATTACAGACGCTGGGACTCAATTTACGAACGAAACTGTAAAAGAACTACTTAAATCATACCAAATACAGCTACATACAACCACACCACATAACCCCAACTCGAACGGTCCTGTGGAAAGATTTCACAGCACCCTAATCGAACACTACAGACTTTTTAAAATCAAGTTTCCTCAATTAAAGCCTAACGATATTATTCCATACTGCATTCTAGCATATAATTCCACAATTCACTCCCAAACGCTCAAACCCCCATTCGGATTGATTTTTGGATTTATTCCGGAGGTTTTTAATTACGATACGGAAGTAATTGTGACTCAAGACTTTAATGAAAGACACAAAAATTTTATGGATATTGTCTATCAAGTAGTTAGAGACAGAATCGAAATTTCCAAAGAAAGGATGCTTAAGAGAAACAATAAAAATGTAAATCAACCTTTCAAAGACGGCGATGTAGTATATAAAAAGATAAGCCCGGGGTTTCACAAGAAACATCAAAACCCATTTACTGGCCCATATTCTATAATATCCTTACTAGACCATAACAGAGCATTGATACTCAACCACAAAACCGATGAACAAAGTATAACGCACTTACGAAACCTTCGACTTTCAGGTGGCCAGGCGGAGCCCAGCCGCAACTAGAAGAATAACGTAACAACCCTGGGTTCCTGCCCAGAAAACTTGGGACAGCACTTTCACAAAATGACAAGTGGACTTTAATACATATACATGACATGAAACCAGTATACGACGAATACAACAAACTCAAAGAACATTACGATATCATTACTAAATCTCTAAATGAGGAATTTAGAAAAGAATACCATAATTATCTTATAACCATCAACTACACGATACGTAACACCGATCAAACATTTGCTAGAATCTTTCCACAAACAGACAGGCACAAAAGAGGTCTAATTAACGGATTAGGATCCGCTTTTAAATTTGTCACCGGCAATCTAGACGCGGAGGATGGAGAAAGAATTAATAAAGCACTGGACGTGTTAGCAAACGATCAGAACGAAATGCATGAGTTAATGAGAGAACAAACCTCACTCACGATCGACGCCATAAACGAATTTAACAACACATTAACATCACTGGTTCATAATCAAAATCAAATAGCAGATAAAATCAATAAACTTCAATATGCGACAAGAATGTTAATCGCTGATCAGTTGTTGGCTTACAATCGCTTTCAACTTCTGGAATTATTTACTCAGATAGGAATATTAATTAGCAATATAGAATCAATAATACTAACAACAGAAAATGCAATAACTTTTGCTAAATTAGACACGTATCACACATCTATACTAAACCCTAAATTTATAAAAAGAGAACTGGAAACAATAGTTAAATATATAATATCCTCTGATTCAAGATTGATCACTCAGAACGATATAATTCTTTACGAAAAATGTTTCAAAATTAAATGCGTTCAAAACGATTACAAAATTATTTTCCAAATTGAAATTCCATTAATAGAAAAGTCAGACTATACATTCTACCAAATGTATTCCGTACCTGTACCAAACCAACAAAATTCCTACTCAATGATTATCCCACATTCAAAGTACCTTCTCCTCAACGAGCAGCTATATGCATTCAGAAGTCAACCATGCCAAGAGCTACAGAATCAACTTTACTTCTGCGAAGACGATATGAAGACCAGCGTAGACGACAATAGTCCATGTGAAGTCCGACTCATCACTCTACGAAAACCAATCCAAAGCTGTGTTCAAGAACCAGTCAAAATTGCGAAAACATCTGTTGCAAGATATGGAAATTCACAGTACATAGTAATCACACCAGACGATGCCAAAGTCAATCTAAAATGTCCGGACCGTGAAGAAAATAAGATACTTAAGGGAACTTATATAGTCACGCTTAAAAGCAAATGTCTACTTATGGTAAATGGACGGATATACAAACCAGGTCCAGGACCCACAGAAACACAACACACATTCGATATGCCAGTTCCAGAGCTACCCCAAACAGCACTTACAATTCAGGTCGAACTTCCAAACCTGAAACTAGAGAACGTACCGCTTCATGATCTGGAAACCATCAAGGCACAACTTCAAGCTGAAAAGCAGAAGATTCCAACCGCCATCCATTTCCCGATGTATCATACGAGCGTCTGGACCATTATCATTTACGTCGGCGTGGCATTCATCGCCATCGTCTTGATAATCAAGTGCCTCAGGAGTCGTATTTCAAGAAAACACGAAGAACAGAAGCCCACAGACATCCCCTTGTGAATCATCGGACCACAAGGCTCCGTCTCCTAATAGGGGGAGGAGATAACAAGTATCATAATGCACACCATCACTTCTCACGAATGTCCGTTACATCTAACACGGACAACATATCAGATTACAGCGTAGTCAACATGCAGATAAGCACGTTCCTTGCATAAGTGCAATCTGACTATTCAGCAGGAACCGTGGAATCAGCAGAGTAGCACGTTGCATTCCGTGAACAGAGCCATGGGAACAGCAACCGTCGTCACCTTCCCAGGCTTAGTTTTAGTATAAATAAGATGTAATTTAAATTAATTCATTCATTCTATTACAAGTTTTGTAGCTGTTACTATGTTAGTTTAAGTTATTAAATAAATGTTTTTTAAAAAGTAAAGTGATGTGCAACAGTTGTTAATTCGCGATTTGTTGGTCATGTATTTATGTATTTGTTAGAGCTAATAACATTTCAATTTTATCACTGTGTTTTAATGTCATAATGATAGTAATAGTAATATGAATACATTTGTCAAAACGTTATAGAATGTACTGCAGAAAGAAGCCTTAGCTTTTACCTGTAAAAATGCAATTTAAAATTTACAAATGTCAAAACAAATTTGAGTAAAACAAGTAAAAATGTTTTTTCTAGACTAGATGCATTTTCGATTTATTTTATAAAATCAAAAAACTGGGTCCGATCTGAAGGAATTACTCAAATTCACAAAATAATGAAATATTTTGGTTAAAACGTAAAAATAATACAAACAGTATAAAACATTTCCGTCGAAAATTAAACGCAGAATTCAAATATGCAATAATACACAGGGTGTTTCATTTGAAACAGTCAAGTTACGGTTGTTTAATGTTTCTGAAAAATAATAATGTTTTAGGAGCACCCGTATAATTTTCTCAGGAACTGTCGAATGATTGAGATCAAGCAATATTTCAGCATTAAGATACAAGAAAATTGCAGCTGAAGCGACAAAACAGTTTTATTAAATCTCTTCAGATGTCAATTTTTATCTTCAGGTTGTTCGGGAAACTATTAGAGATAAGTATCAACTATGGTACATAAAGTCATACTAAAGTTTAACAAGGAATCTAAAAATGTAATAACATATCAGGTGTTATATTTGAAATAAAGAAGTTGATGTTTACTTCCGGTATAACCAGAAACGATCTAAAGCTATAACCATCTTATTTGAATACATAATTATAAAAAAATACCTCTGGAAATTTTCAGATTTGTTTGTTTGTTTGTGTTTTGTTTCTTTAACGTCGGCCTATTTCCGCGACTATGGCCAATCACCGACGACAGGAAGCAGTTTTAAATCATTATCCTGGAAATTTTGCCGAGCCCCTGCCTATCTGTAAGGAGGGTAGGAATCTTTAACGTGCTCAACATCACATGGACACGGGACCGACGGCTTTACGCCCCTCTGAAGGGCGGAACGTGAGACATTTAACTTGCTCAAATACAATGCCAGAACCTCGGTTGATGTTAATGTGACAGTTTGTACTGAAAAACCTCTATTTTCAGATTTCAAATCAAAGTAATTCGTGATATACGGTTAACGGTCTCAGTTCGCAGGACACCTGTACAGTGTCCATTATAAAAGGTTGCACCAGGGTGCAAGAATTTAGAAAAGGCCTAAAGCACGCCGATTTTGCTTGTGAGGGGGACACCCTTTTTTAAATCCAGAATTTCTAACATTCAATCCGTAGCGGAAGTGACTTTCATCCTCTTAATTTAAAAAGAGAAAGTAGGTCGAGTGGCACCCTTTTGCAAAGTTCTGTTGATTCTATATTTAAAGTTGCAATTTTAACATCTACCGATTCGTTTTTTAAACATTTGCTTTCAAAACTTCAAAATAGAAAAATCTAAAATGGGAATATTTATTTTGTTTTTAGGGCCTCGATTAGTTTTCGAAAAATTATAAAAGCTTTGGTGGTCACTGGGTATTGGAATAAAGTGTTTTTCATTTAAAATTAATTTAAGACGTAAATGACTTACACTATTCCAGAGCGCGTTGAAACTATTTATTATGGAAAACCACCCAAATAAAAATGGAGGTGATGTCCATGTTTCGAGAATATCGCGGAAGTTTGAAGAAACTGATGCGGTTTGCAATAAGAAGCACGAGCGAGAGCGGAGTGTAAGGGACGACGAAACGGAAGTGGGTGTAATAGGACAACTTGAACAAAATAAAAATCAGTACGTACGGCAACTGTCTGAAGCAACGGGTATAGGCATGATTCAGTATCCAAAGAATTTTGCAGACCTACAAATACCATCCCTACGACATAAAGTTGCCACAAGAACTAAATGAAGACGCTAATGACAGGACGCTCCAATTTTGTGACGACATGAGTGGAAGTGCCTTAAATAAATCGGAGCTGCTCTATAACATTTGTTTTTCTGACGAATGCACATTTTCATCAAAAAGAGTTATCAAGAAACATAAACGACGCTATTCAAGCGACACAAATTATTACTTGTACACGGAATCCCATAGACAAAATCTCGAAAAATTAAACGTTTTTGGAGGAATTATAGGAAATCGAATTGTTGGTCCAATTTTCATTCCTGGTAATTTGACTGGAGAGGTGTATCTTAATTTGCTTAAGAATCAAATCGATCTTTTTATAACGGAAATATTAGAAAATGACGAGAATCATAACATTAATTATAGGAAGAAGGGGTCCTATTGTATTGCCTGCTAGATTTCCAGATCTGAATTCTCTAGTATTTTTTAATGGGGGATATTGAAAAAGCAAGATTTTTGGAGCTCAACCGCAAGATCTTCAGAAACCGAAGGAGATCACTACTGCTGAATGTCACAGAATAGCCGCGGAGATGTTGGAAAATGTCAGAAGAGGATTTGATTACAGGCCGTATTATTGCGTGGAAGCCAAGCGTGGTCATTTTGAGCAATTAATAAATTAAAATTTCATATCTTGATTTATTTATTCCAGAACACCCAAATCTCTTTTTCCATGGTAAGTAGCAACTGGAATTCAACATTAAGTGGAGCCCCATATCCTAAAAAAGAGCCGTAGTTGCAGTTTAAACGATTTAATTGTAACTGCAATGCAGCTTAAGTTTTGAAAGCAAATATTTAAAGACTAATCAGCAGATATTAAAATTGCGGCTTTGAATAGGGATTCAAAAGAGGTTTCTTCCTTCTCTATTTAACTGAGGGGGTGGAAGGCACATTTTGTTAGGGTTCAAAAAAGTGTCCCCATCGCAAGTAAAATCGGGGGTTTTAGGGTCTTTCGAAATTTTCAGCAGTTCTCGGGAAAACCCTGGTGCAACCTTTTATAATAGACACCTGCATTATACATCGAACCTCACTGCGATTAGGTAAATACCCATAAACATTTTAATTAAATAAATTGTTGTATTACTATTACTGTTATTAGTATTGTATTGTGAAGGGATGACATTGCTGCGGCTGGTTGCCATTCTCATATTTTTCGAAGCATTCCTCTGCATTAGATCTACCCCTGATTAATAGGTGAGTGAGCCAATATCTAAAAGATATACAGGTGTCCCAACTAAAATTCTCACCCCTAAAATGTCAAATTTTGTCCAAGTGTGGGAAAAATGCTAAAGCAGGAGAATTTTAAGTTGAAGGGGGACCAACTTTTTATTTTATTTCAAAGTACCACTTTCAGAGAAAATAAACCAGACAACACCGTTGTCTCTTTACCATTTGAAACGCAAATTACGAGATATTTTAATGGCATTGTTTAGAAAGCCAATTTACAGCTAACATTTTCTACACAAAATACATTAAAAAATTACTAGGTAACCCAAAGGATAAAGACGGGTCCCTAGGCGCAAGTGTCCCAGTCTATTTCTTTAGATAAAAGATTTTTTTTAAAGTATAAAAATACCACACATAAATATAATATGTAGGGAAACATGTATATCGAATACAAGTTTTCTATGTAAAAATCCCATTTCTCTCTGACTTTCTGTTTCATTAAATATATCAGAACGAACGACGATGGGATAGTATTTTCGAAATTAAATTAGAACAGTCTGTGGCTAATGCACTTGAGTTTCCCAAGCCATCTAATCTATTTTAACTAACTAACCAAAGACACAGAGAAAACCACAGAAGTATCGGGAATCTATGAAATATGTTGTAAAGATTGTGAATTTAAACATGTTGGGCAAACTAAAAGAACTATTGAAACTAGATTTTAAAAACATTTAGCGCAACTGGGATAAGGCACTATTGATAAATCATGTATTGTTCAGCATATTTGGGATAATACTCATCATCTAGATAAACAAAATCTCAAGTTAATCAAAAATGTCAGGCAGTCGCGTCAGTTAGATGCTCACGAAAGTATATATATATATATATATATATATATATATATATATATATATATATATATATATGTGTGTATATATATATATATATATATATATATATATATATATATATATATATATATATATATATCGGTAGAAATTTAAACAATTATGTCTCTGTGAACAGAGTAGGTCCGGTTCTATGTAGTCCATTGTTCGTACTGTTATCTGAATAATCAGTGTGTCTGTTTTAGAATAAATATTTGACGTCACGCAGTATTATAAAGGCAAGTAGACAATTTTCATTACAGGGACTCAACAGTGGGGGTCTGTCTGTATGTATACCTTCGTAGAGGACGCTGTTCGCAACTGCTTGGCAACTAACATGTAAATAGTAGTTCTAGTTTTTATTCGCTTAGTTTAATCATCCCTCTGATGACGCTAACCCTGTTACCGAAACGTTCGGCAGGAATAAAAATTGTATTGTGATGAATTGGGTTCTCCAAATTGTATTTAACTTTAGACAAACTAAAATACCCAGTAGAGAAGGGAAGAACACAAGGATAGACAATAGGTCCTCATTATCTAATATACACATGCACTCTTACGCACACTCTCTCCGCACGCACCTACGTGTGCACACGCACACACCCTGGCACGCACACACGCATGCGCTCGTTTCCAAAAATTGTGGACCATGTATGTATAAACTAACGTTACAGCTGCAATTCAAGACTCCTTTAATGTAAATAAATCGTCGTATATGCCTGCATATTTTTGTTTCTAACAAATATGACTATGATTACATGAACAACAAACAATATAAAACCTAATCAAATGAAGAAAAGGAAGTATTGAAACAGAAACATACGACTTTGTAAAACAGATGTTCTTGTTCTTTGCAAACTGCAACTGCTCCAGAATATTTATTTAAAAATTGCCAATGTTAACATTTAATTGTGGCAAAAAAACCATTTGCTTCTTGCCTTGTGATTGCTCAAGACCTACTGACTCGTTTTGACCTTGTTAAATGTTGTTTATGTAAACAGTCAAAACGCGGTAAGTGCGTTATGGTAGCGAATTGACTTAAAACTCTAATAACTTAATTTTCCATTATCGTACAGAAATTAATGTTGGTATGTGAATATGTTTCTATTAAAGCCATATGGGTATAAAATTACCAAAATGGCTTTATTATTTTCGGAGATAAATTTGTTTTTTAGAAAAACTTGTTTTTTTGTGTGTGTTAAAACTTGGTCCCAAGAGTTGAGTAACAAACTCGTCCGGGAGATTTACAAAAGAAACATACTCGCCAAGGTTGATCAAAATCAAAATTAATTGTTTCCTAAGTTACCGCTCCGATACATACGTAGTCTTACCACTGTGACCTCTCTGTTAGTTAATTTTCTTGTTTAAAATTCACCAATATTCAGCATTAAACCGAATAACAACAAAAACTACGATAACCAGTGTAAATAATATGACAATTATTATTGGCTTGACATAGGTTAGTGCTATGTTAATTGTAACGGTTTAAAAGTTATATTTACTCGACTGATTCCTTACACGCATAATTTTAATACGCCCGTGGTCTCGGAACCGTTAATAATTGCTATTTGTTTATCTGCTACACTTTGTAATTTATATATAGTATAAGTATATTAATCTTGCCGTGTTAACAACCATGAATATGTAATATGATATTAAAATGAATAATGAGTATTATGCATTAAAAATTACCTTACCGATTTAGTTTCATGGAAGATGGCCTCTTCATATACAGTAAACATCTTCCCATACTAGGCTTTGTGGTTCAGTGGTAAGAACGTGTGCATCCGAACCGAAGGGTACTGCGTACGATTCCAGGGTTCTCCTTTCACTTTGTCAGTACAAACTGTAACATTAACATCAACCGAGGTTGTGGCATTGTATTTGAGCAAGTTGAATGTCTGCAGGTTCCGCCCTTCGGAGGGTACGTAAAGGCGTCGGTCCTGTGTCCATGCGATGTTGGGGACGTTACAGGTCCCTACCCTCCTTACAGAAAGGCAGGCGTTCGGCAAAATTTACGGGATAGTGCCGGTATTGAAACAGCTATTAAACAATTACCTGAGCCTTCAAAAAACTTTATTAGACAAGCATATATATATATATATATATATATATATATATATATATATATATATATATATATATATATATATATATATATATATATATATATTATAAATTGAAAATTAAAATAAACCCAATAATACAAAAAACGTAAATCAAACAAATATAGTGAAATGATTGCGCGAGGAAGAATGTTTTATGTTAAACCAAACAAGGGCAATAAGGTTGTGATTTTAAATAAAAGCGATTATAAAGATAGAGTATATAACACAATAGAATCGGCACCGTATATAAAATTAAATAGAGACCCTCTCCCAAAAACGATTTCCGACGTTAAAAACAAT
Source organism: Tillus elongatus (assembly GCA_964006375.1). Taxonomy (NCBI): domain Eukaryota; kingdom Metazoa; phylum Arthropoda; class Insecta; order Coleoptera; family Cleridae; genus Tillus; species Tillus elongatus. The sequence continues at coordinate 87,136,192 of OZ023263.1, read as the reverse complement.
TTAAAGAGATGTCATAACATTATTACAAAAGATTTAGGGCAAAAGTTACAAGTTTCAAATCCTAAAGTTCTTAAAAAGGATTGTCTCTCGAAAATCCCTAAACCCGGAAAATCGGTGAGACCTATTGTTTCAGCTATAGATTCCCCGACATACAATATAGCCAAATGGTTAACAAACGAATTTAAAGGTATGTATATTAAACAATTTTTCAGTCTCAAATTCACTTGAATTTATTAATAAAGTTAAGAATATTAAATTGGTTGAGGGCGAGGTTTTAACATCGTTTGAGGTGACCTCGCTGTTTTCCAGTGTGCCCATAAAAGAAACGCTAACGTATTTAGACCATTTGTTAAAAATGAACATCATAGACGAAGAGGTCTGTAGAGAATACATAAATCTAACAAATCTTTGCATGAATCAGAATATTTTTCAATTTAATAATGAATTTTATGAACAAACCCATGGCACAGCAATGGGCAACCCCCTTTCACGATTCATTGCAGACCTTTTCATGAGTAGATTTGAAACACACCTAGCAAACGAAAATGACTATTTTCCTAGAATATGGTTTCATTATGTGGACGATGTTTTTGCAGTATTTAATACAAATGTATGCAAAGTAGACGATTTTATTGCAAAATTAAACAGTAAATTTGACTTCATTAAATTCACGCATGAAATAGAAATCAATAGCAAATTATCTTTCCTTGACGTATTAGCCATTAAAAATAGAGACACTTTAGAATTTGACATCCACAGAAAGGAAACCACTACCGTGAATTACATTTCGATTCACTAACACCATAGTTTTCTACAAAAAATAGCTAGTTTGAATTTTTTACTTCATACACAGTTTCTCTTAAATACATAAAGATACAACAGAGAACTTGAATGTATTAAAAATGTAGCTCAGAATAATGGTTACTCTGTCTGCTTAGTGGAGAAACTAGTCAATAAACATAAAACAAAGAAAATGTTAGCGGAATCTACGACTTTCAGAAAAGATAAACCAGACAAAGATGAAACCACAGATGTGTCGGGAATCTATGAAATCGGTTGTAAGGATTGTGAACTGAAATATGTTGTGTAAACTAAAAGAACCGTTGAAACTAGATTTAAACAACATTTAGCGAAACTGAGATCTGGCACTATTGAGATCATGTATTGCTCAGCATATTTGGGATAACAATCATCATGTAGATAAATAAAATCTCAAGTTAACAAAAAATGCCAGGCAGTCGCGTCAGCTCGATGCTTACGAAAGTATATATATATATATATATATATATATATATATATTATATAGTTAGAAATTTGAACAAAAATGTTTGGATGAATAGAGTAGGTCCGGTTCTATGTAGTAATAACCAGGGTGTCGTTTGTTACCGTATTTATTGTTAACCGAAGTTTGATCATGGTAAATAAATGATTCTGATGCTTCTCAAAGCTCAATAATTCTGAATTGCGTTACTCGACGAATAATTATTTTGTATGAAAGCGGGTTTCATTGCTTTGTTTACTCGTTAGGCATTAAAGACTAAAAATTAAAAGAAATCCCAGCAGCTACTCGTTTTGTTTTGTGCTACACAACAAGTCTTTGATTTTCTGTGTGGTGTATGTTTTGTTTGTTTCAAATATGGCATCGTCTACAATAAAATCACAAAATTGGATTACGTATAGATCCAAGGTTTTTAGTCAAACGCAGGCTGAATATAACAATGTGTTTTGGAATAATAAATATTAGTATTGAATCCATGTGCTTCTGTGGAAAATGTTACATGTGTCGTTTGTATCTAAGCTTAACGAAAACTCTGGACGCAAGTGCGTTATGGTACTGAATTTTCATAAAAATGTTTCTATTGCTAATATGTGTGTTTTCTTTTTAAGAAAACAGGCATCGATTTTGTTACCAGTATAACCCATATAGTAAAAACAATGTGCCATGTTTCATAAAAATAACTTTATTTTGTGAAAATGCACAAAAATTTCCAAAAGTAAACTTAAAGTGTTCCCGGAAAAACTCGTTTCTTGGTCAACCTTATAGGATAATAGCAAATTGGGCTATTCAAGTATGAAGCATTTGATCAAAATTCGCTACCATAACGTACTTGCTGATAACGGGAACTTTCTGTTCAATATCTGTTTTTCAGACGAGTGTACGTTTTTATTAAACTCTACAGTCAATCGTCATAATTGTCGTTATTGGGTAGATAATAATCCAAGAAATTTTCACGAAGTCCACACTCAAACTCCACAGAAATTGAATGTCTGGATTGGCATTTTTGGAGACCGTTTATTCGGACCAATTTTTCTTGATGGCAATTTGAGTGGCGAAACGTATTTGGAGTTACTAGAAGATATCGTTTACCCTCTACTAATTGACATTGTCTAAAATGATGATCGCTATCAAGAACATCAATTAGTGTTTCAACAAGATGGAGCTCCTCCGCATTTTTCACAACGTGTTAGGGAGTTTTTGAACAGAGAGTTTCCTGGACAATGGATTGGGCGTAGATGTGCTATTGAGTGCCCCCCTAGATCACCGGATTTAGCTCCTTTAGACTTCTTTCTATGGGGCCACTTAAAGAGTAGAATTTACGCAACAGAACCGGAGTCTCTGGAAGAATTACGACGACGCAGTGTTGATAAATGTCGTCTAATAACTCCAAAAATGCTCCAGAATGTCAGAGCCCGTTTTGAAAAAAATTTGTACTTTTGTATGGAAGCTGGTGTTTTTTTTTTAATTTTAATTTTAACAACACACCACGAGGGCTTACAGCCTAAATACTATCGTACCGTGGGTGTTGACAAGGAGGAAAGAGGCAACTTGTTAATTCTGGACTTGAAGGTTTGGAGGTTCGGAGCAGAAGGAAAAACATGTGTCGGCAAGGAATTCCACAACTTGGAAGTCCTCGGGACAAAAGAGCGGGCATAACAAGATGTTCTATGTCTGGTGACCTGGACAGTAAAAGGGTGCATTCGCTCTGTTCCCCTGGTAGATCTGTTGGGGGCAGCAGGTGGGGGAACTATGGAGGAAAGCTCCTCTGAGCAGTGCCCGTGCAGATATCTATAAAAGAGAGAGAGGTCACCAACGGCACGTCGGTGGGCAAGGGATGGCAGCCTTTGGGTGAGGGTAGGGTCACCGATGAGACGTATAGCTCTCTTTTGAATGGAGTCCAGGATAGCGAGTGTAGGAGCGGCAGCTGCACCCCAGATGTAGGAGCAGTATTCGAGGTTTGGCCTTATTTGTGAAGTATATAAGGTATAGAGATTAGCTGGTGAAAAGTATTTGCGAACCCGGAAGAGGAAACCTAATTTCTTAGCAGCCGCTTCTGCAATTGATGTGACATGTTGGTGCCAGTTAAGATTTCGATCCACAGAAATGCCAACAAGAGAAAAGGACTCATTACTTTGAATAACTTGGTTGTTCATTGTGATGGGTCTAGGGCTGGTGTATCTCTTATGAGAAAGAAAGCCAGACTGAGATTTGGTGGGGTTGAATTGTACAAGATTTCTACTTCCCCAGTCTAATATTTTTTGGAGATCCACGGAGACAGAACCCTCCATGAGTCTGCGATCCTCATCTAATTGGGCTAAAGAGACAGGCTGAGAATATTGTATATTTGAGTGGAGGGTGCTGTCGTCCGCGTAACTGTGAACTGGGTTGGATGTGCTAGAGAGGAGGTCATTGATGTGGAGAAGAAACAACGTAGGGGCTAAAGCTGAACCTTGAGGAACTCCCGCATTAATTGGATACAGTTTAGAGGAATGGCCATCCACAACAACAGAAATGTTCCTGTTGGATAGGAAATTTGCTGTCCAGGTACAAAGTTTTGGTGGTAGGCCATAGGCCGGAAGTTTATTAAGCAGCGCTGCGTGCCAGACCTGGTCGAATGCTTTGGATATGTCTAGAGCAACAATCTGAGATTCACCGTGTAGTTCCATAGACTTATTCCAAGAATGGGTGACAAAGGAAAGGAGGTCGACAGTCGATCTGCGCTGACGGATACCATACTGCCTGTCGTGGATTAGACTGTGTTTTTCAAGAAATTTCAGTAATTCGGTGTTTATATACTTTTCCATCACTTTAGAGACCACTGAAAGGAGAGAAATAGGCCTGTAGTTGCTAGGAAGCGCTTTGGATCCTTTCTTGGGGATGGGTTGTACTCGAGCAGTTTTCCAGTTACTAGGGAATATGCCTTTATTGTAAGATATCTGAAACAGACGAGTCAGAACAGGAGCAAGTTCTGGTGCGCAATTTTTGAGAACAATTGCTGGGATCTCGTCAAGGCCAGAGGCTTTCCTGGTATTAAGAGAAGAGAGCATCTTTCGTACCTTTTTAGTTTTGAAAATGATATCCGTCATTTTATGTGCGACATTGGGGACTGTTGGTGGTTGAACATTTGGAGGTGGGTTGAGAGTAGAATTGCTGGCGAACAACGAAGCAAAAAGTTCAGCCTTGCCTAGGGCGGTAGAAACAATTTCATCCCCTGAGACAAGAGGTGGGAACGTGCTTTTGCAGAAATTCTTCCCAATAGATTTAGCAAGAGTCCAGAAGGGTTTGCTGCCGTTGGAGCTTGAGAGGACTTTGTTTTTGATGTGGTTATTAAACGAGTTTTTTGCCTCAGAAAGAATGCGGACATAGCGGTTTCTTGCGTCGTTAAATGCTTGACGATTTTCTTGACTGGGATTGTGTAGAAGCGTTTTGTGAGCTTTGATCTTCTCAAGTCTGGCCTTGTCACAGGATTTAGAGAACCAGGGCTTTTGAGTGGCTGAAGAGGTTTTCTGTGTACGTGGAATAAATAATTCCATGCCAGCTTGGATAATTTCGGTGACATTTTGTGAGATATCAGAGGGGTCAGGATGAGAGAAGCAGACAGACGCCCATGGAAATGAGGAAAAGTAATCCCGCATTTCGTCCCAGTTTGCGGAGTTGTAGTGCCAAACGATACGTGGGTGTGATGACTGTGTGACCTCGGGTTGCATTGCGCAGGAAGCACTGACCATGCCGTGGTCTGAGCGACCAAGGGGGGCGGTGACTGATATGTTATAGCACTCAGGTTTTGTAATAAGAAGGAGATCCAAGGGATTTGAGCTGTGTGTTGGGATACGAGGAAAGTAAGTAGGTTGCTGAACCATATTGGCTAAAGAATTGCTGATTGCAAAGGCCTCCGCTGCTCTCCCTTGTGGATCGGTTTTTGAAGATCCTAGCCATTCCTTATTATGGACATTGAAATCACCAAGAATAGTGACCTCGGAGGAAGGATATTCAGAAATCAGATAGTCGGTTTTTTCAGAAAGGTAGTCAAAGAGCTGGACAAAGTTGTTGTCAGAAGGTGACCGGTAAATGCAACAGATGAATTTAGTTGCAGCCCTGAGAGAGAGTTTTATCCATAGTATGTCTTTTCTTCCAGCTACTAAATTGGGGAGTCTGGTGCAGGGTAGATTGCTACGGACGTATGCGCACACGCCTCCATGCAATCTAAAGGAAGTAAGGAGCTCATACCCCGGGAAATTAAGGTGATTATTGGCTGTTTTGGCACTGATTTGGGTTTCGGTGAGGAAGAGGAGTTGGGGCCTGTTAGCCTGGAGGAAATGGTGGACGGAGTTCAGGTTAGAATTCAGGCCACATATATTCGAAAAGGATATGTTAAATTTCGATGTTGGCGCCCCCTGTACACCCCTCTCCCGGAGATCCGAATGAAGGGGTATTTTGCCTCCGGAATATTTTGTACAAGGAGGAGCCATCATCATTTTTGTTTATAAGGGAAACCGACTCATACACCAGAACCGGAAACGTCCGTTGGGACTTCACCGGCCCCTTGATGTATGGGGTGGTACCTCCTCGGGCGTGAAAATAATCCTTTAGTGTTACGTAAAGGAAAATTCCACTACCACCTGCTATGGATTGAATTGGATCAATGTCTACCCCTTTAAAAATAAGATTAATAAAGGGACTATCAATTGTCCAATAGTTATGCTTTTCGACATAGTAGGGGGGATACAAAACATTATCATTTTGTATCCATGCCTATCGTCGGTAACAACAATTTGAACACTTACTTAACTGAATAAACATTTTTCAAAGTTTGTTTTTGTTTTTTAGTTTTTTTAACGAAAAATTGACTAATTAGTGCATTTATTATCACAATGAATAAAATACGTTCTTGCAACTCCAACTGTGAATAATTTTTAAACGAGTTAATAAAACTTCCAAAAAAATTTGTGTGCTGAATTCAGAAAAGAAAGAGCTTTCAAATGATGTAACACTCGGCCCATGTTCCCTATTTAAAATATAAGGCTTGTTATCACCACCCTCAAGGGGTTGATGTGACAAACTTGAGTTTTATGTGAAAACATGTCCCCCTCAATATTAAAATTGACGTGTTTCAGCGTTTCTTAAAAAAAATTCTCTGGACGCAAATCGCTCTGTTTCATTTTCAATGCGCCATCCTGTATATATATATATATATATATATATATATATATATATATATATATATATATATATATATATATATAATCGATGTTAACTCTAGTTCTCGTTCATTTAGAAAAAGTTATAAAATTCTAACGTTGCCACCTCTTCAAAATAGATATTTTCTTTATGAAAACTCGCTAAGAGTGCATTTAACAGAAAAATGTACGCTTAAAAATGAAAACCAATACGCACTAAACGCGGAATCTGTGCGGTGCGTGACATTGTTGAAGCGTTCTTGGGAAGTAGACAATTATCACAACGATCTTCTTGAATAAAATTAATTCCACAAGTCTGTTTCCTTTTAACTAAATTATCTCTAATAGGGCTGGATTGCCTTGCTATTGCCAACCGGACAGTTTACAAGATGCTCACTGTGACTAAACACTGTAGTTTGTTTCCGTGATGTACTCTCGTGATAATTTGCAAGTAGACGTGCCTTCACGTGGGAGTAAATATGTTACCCATTCCTCGGCGCACTAACAGTTTTTCTCTTCGAGGATTATTTATGAGTTCACTTGAGCTGATTATGGCATTCTTTGGTTACCTAAAGCGCTACGTTCGCTCTTCATCGTTCTGTGGGTACTCTTTCTGTTTGATGAAAGCTTCGTTCGGTAGACGGAAAGATCATTAAGTGGAAAGAAAGAGCCATGACTCAGCATTTGTTTTGAGTAGCTTAAATCTCAGACTTATCGACGTTATAAGGGTTTTATTTGTATGGAATCTTGTTTGCCACTTACGATTTCGAGAGCAAGTTGTGTGTAGCATCACTTTATGAATACGGTTTTCAATTTTCTTTATTAAGTTACTAATATTGCGATTTAGATTTAGAAGACCCTTTCTAATTTTCGACTATTGTCACATAAATATCTTCTTAACAGAAATGGATATAAAATAGAGTGAGAACCAAAATTATCTGTTAATTTTACTTCCACACCCTCAATACGTGTGGAAGTATGGTATCGGCGACAGGAATATCAACATGTTTTTTCGCTCAAACGGCGTCAAAACATATAAAAAACATGATTTGGGAACGATATATTTCTTTGTTGTATGTCTGTCTGTTAGTAGCCACGATAACTTTAAAACGAATTGAGATCTAGTCTTCAAATTTGGTATACAGCACCCAACAAACGAACTGTTCGGATTGTTTTTGGGAAAATCGATCCAGGGGATAGGGGATTTGGTGAAAATTGACATTTTTCGTTAAAACTCGAGTAATATAACGGTTTAGGCTCTGTTCATTGGAAAACTTTTAATTTGATCCAACATCTGGTATTCTGTGCTGAAGTTAAAGTAGGGGTAGAATGTAAGACTAGATGCATTCTCGCAACAATTAGAACCGTAGACCGGTTTCGCTCTCATTAGAGCTCTTCAGTACGGCATACTAATTGTAGCAAAAATGCACCAAAAATAACACGGCTATCGTATAGCCAGTCTTAAAACATGGAATATGGGTGACAGACACTACGTTTTTTTTTGCTAAAACGGCTAAAAAGTCTCAAAACATGTAGAAAACATGATTCTCGAACGAAAGTTTTTTTGTCTGTCGGTCGGTCGGTTTGTCAGTCTGTACATCTATTGGTAGGCGCAATTACTTTCGAACGCATTGAGATATCATCTTCAAATTTGGTATACAGATAGCACCCGACAAAGGAACGCTTCGCATTTTTTTGGGTAACATCGCTTCAAAGAGACTGATCATTATTCACTATAAGAACTCGAGTAATATATCTTTTCAGACGTGTATGGGTATATGTATAAGAATATTTTCTGTGTGGTCAAGTCATGGACGCTAAATTCAATTTATGAGATTGTCTTTCTGAGGAGAGTAAATTATCACAGCCATCTAGAAGTTATGATTCAATTTGAAGCACTATTTAATAAGCGATAACACATGTATTATTGTGCAAAATTGACTGTCATAATAAATAAAACTTTTGAAGTCAAAATAGATAATGAAATAAAATTGACCTACCCAAACGATTTGCATAGACACGTGTTATAACAGATTTGTGAAGTTTGCTCCTAACATTATCCAAGTTTTATATTATTTCAACCAACAACAATTAGATTAATATTAGATAAGAAATCCTTGCATTTTAATCGTAGTATACCTTATTCAGAGACCCACCTGTGTTCAGAAGTCTGCTAAATATATCCACGTTATAACATTGACCGTTAGAATATAAAGTGAAAGAAGTAGAGCATAGTATAATCGATGCTTTAGATTTTTAGATTGCCTGAATAGTAGTTCTCCGATAGCCGTGATCGTCTAGTGGTTAGGACCCTACGTTGTGGCCGTAGTAACCCAGGTTCGAATCCTGGTCACGGCAATGTGCAAACATTGTCACGGTGGAGCAGATTTTTTTTAGTGACGTTTGGTTTTATTGTTAATAAATATTAATAAAATTGTATCAGGAAATTAGTGACGTTTTATTTATTGTATATTCACAATTTTACTTACTAGGTATTTGTGACAAACGATATTTCCAAAACTAGACAAAATACTGACTTTTGTACGATATTTGTTAGTATAAAAACGTCTGATGCAGCAAGTGCGTTAGGTAGAGAAGTGTCAGAAAAATGTTTAGTTTAACAGTTAGTAAAAGTTTAAAAAATTATTTCTAGCCATTTTAGTAAAATTGTGGTATCTTAAAAAATTATATATAGCCATTTTAGTTAATTTGTGGTACCTAGCTACAAAGTAAAAATAAATATAAGAAGTGCTTACTCGTATTTGCATTCTACCAGTTTTAGCTAGAAACTAAAATTCGTACGTACGAAAGCCTCTATAAACTCAACCTGTTTATCAAATTTCATCAAAATAAATACGTTATTTCCGCAGAAACAAAAAGCTTCCGGAAGAACATTTAAAATTTTCCAGGAAAAACTAGCGCGTTTCGGCTGGCTAACGAATTTATCCGATGTATTTACAAAAGGAACGTATATGTCAAATTTCATCAAAATTGTTTTTTTTTGTGAGACATTGGTGGTGTAGTTATATAAACATAAAAATTAAATTTGACTCTGGGTGTAGGTTCTAGGGATCGCCTTTCGCGCCAAATTTGTTGGTATATTTTTTGAAAATCTGACGCTGGGATCTCATAAGCAGTTTTTAGTGAGTTTTTGTAAAACAAAATCGCTAATGAAATTGTGACTTAAATTTTGAAAAAAATGCAATTTCAAATGTGCGCGAACACGATAACTCAAAAAATGTATGAAATTTTTTTATGAAATTTTCCACGTATGGTTTTTAGTAAATGGGTTAAATAAAAACTCGTTTAATAACCACATCAAAAACAAAGTTCTCTCAAGCTCTAAAGGCCGCAAACCCTTCTGGACTCGTGCTAAATCTATTGTGAATAATTTCTGCAAGAGCACGTTTCCCTCTTGTTTCAGGCGATGAAATTGTTTCTACCGCCTTGGGCAAGGCTGAACTTTTTGCCTCCTTGTTCGCCGGCAATTCTACTCTCAACCCACCTCCAAATGTTCAACCACCAACCATTCCCAATGTCGCGCATAAAATGACGGATATCATTTTCAAAACTAAAAAGGTACGAAAGATCCACATACAAATTCTTTATAAACATTGTGGATGATCTTCAGTGACAGAATTTATCGCTTTCGTAATTTTTTGTTTCAAAATTTCAATGTTATCCAAATTAGTATTATAAACATGCTGTTTAACATATCCCTATAAAAAGAAATCCAATGGGCTTAGATCAGGGGAACGAGCCGGCCAATTGGCGGGTCAGTAACGACCTATACATCTGTTTTTAAAATGTTCTTGCAGATAATTTCTTGCCAACAACATCTTGTTGAAAATATACACTTTGAAAGTGTTCATCTCTTACTATAGGCAACAAAAAATTCTGAAGCATCTCCAAATACGTATGTTGATTCACATTTTCATTAAAAAATACGGACCGATTATTTTTCCATACATAATACCACACCACACATTGACCTTCTGGTAAGACAGACTTCTCGACACAATTCTGAAATTAGGATTTTCTTCCGACCAAAATCTACAGTTCTGCGAAGAAACTTTCCCATTGGCTGTAAATGTCGATTCATCCGAACAAATAATGTTTTTGTAAAAATTTCGATTTACAGACTGATTTTCTCCTAGCCATAAGCAAAAGTTTAAACGCAGAGCATCATCACCATTTTTTAATTCATGTACAAAAATCGGTTTATAAGGTTTAATTTTGTTTTCCTTAAAGATTATTTGTAAATGTCATTTGCTAATTAACTGATTTAATTCTATAGACCTTTTTCGCAGGGATAATTTCGGAAATGTTACAACAGGATCTAGAGCCAGCATTGAAGCAGCATTTTCTTCATTGTGTATCCCTTTTATTTTCTTGATATCATGTACGGTACATGTTCTTTCAATTTTTTCCACCAAATTTCGAACAGCATTAACGGACACGTGAACTTCAGGAAACTTCTGTTGAAATTTTTGAATTACAAAGCTATAAGAATATATAAGAAGCCCCACCAGTTCCACAACATCGAACGAGGTAAACTCTTTGCACTAACGTTAGCATTACTATAAACTCTGAGTAAAGAATGGAAAATATGTAATAACATTAACCAATGACAAGCAACTTTATTTACTTATCAGGTTGTCATGAAAGACAGACATGAATTTAAAAAATGAAACTTGGAATTTTTTCAACTAATAAATAAAGTTTTTTCCAGAATTTGTGTTTTTGAGGCAAGCAAATTTTTTTATAAAGAATGACATTTTTTCGTAAAGCTACAAATAAAAAAGTTTTCCTTCTTGTTCAGTTCATCCGGGAACACACTATATATATATATATATATATATATATATATATATATATATATATATATATATATATATATATATATATATATATATATATATATATATACCCACAAACATATAAAAATTCAAACGGTCCTTGGTTTCGGGTTGTAGGGCGCAAACTGCGATCATTTAATTTTTTTTGTATCACCATCAACACTCCTCTATTAGCGAATTTAAAAAAATAAAAATTCGGTAAAAATGCATATTTACTATTAAAAATATTTTTATGAAAATTCACTACTATAACGGACTTGCTGCGTCCAGATTTTTGTTGTTGGTTGTGGAAGTCATTTATTCAGTGCGGATAACAAAGTGAATCCCACACCATTTATCATTTTACCTAAAATTTGGAAAACAAGTCGTGGAAAAATAACTTGCAAATCAATCACAACAGTTTCATATAAAAGCGTTTTTATGGGAATTCTTTTATGGACGTGAGCGAAAATGAGAGTACAGTACTTTACCGATATGATCATGTTCTGCCCCTTGTGTGTAATTTGCAGCAGTCCACATTGTTTATTAACATGAACTAGCACTCTGACAAGTCAGACACACTGACATAAATCATACATATTAATTGCAGTTGGCTGTTGTTGACTCGTTATACGGACTGTTAAGAAGTAAAGTGCAAAACTTGCATCCTGCTGACTGCCGAAGTCAGTGAAGTAAGAAAAGAATTTGAATTTACTTAACGTTTTCCTTAACTACCGGTGTGGAAGTAATTACCTGCTTTTTACCATATTATAGTCTTTACATTTTATGGTAAATAACCTCGCACAATGAATAGGAGAAAAATGTTTGTTCATAGCAAATTTTCATAGAAACAAATCGCTAATAGTCAAATTACGACCGGACCTGAAAAAAAATCGGGAATCGTTGTGGTAGTGAATTTTCGTAAGAATTGTACACTATTATTATATGGCATATTACTAAAATTAATACTTTAATTTAAGCAGACGTTGAAGATCGGTATTTGATGTCCTAATAGGCACTAATTTGAAGAATTTGTTTTGAAAGTGTTACCATCCATATCTCTCTATTATCATAAAAATATTTTAATCCTGTGTTCGAGCTCCTTTTGAGGGAAAAAAAACCACTTTAAATGCCCAAAACCCAATTTTCTATGCAGCTAAAAAATTAAAATTTGGCATATCTAGGTACTGTAGGTCTCTTAAAAGAAAGTTGTATTACAAATTTCATTAAAGTGACCAAAGCTTTCCAGAAGGAAACTTAATTAGTATTTAGAAACGGAATGTATCTGCCAAATTATAAACGTGGCTGGTAATTTTTCATATTAATAGCGTGGATGATTTCGCTTTGGTCAACCTAATCGAACCGGGTTTTCCAACAAAAAAGTTCTTTAAAAAGAAATTACCTATTAGTGAATTTTCTTAATGAAAATTTACTAATATCAACAATTAAAAAAATGTGTGTTGAAACTTGTAATTTTAGATTCAACGGTGACTAAGTTATCCAGAAGTTTTATAGAAGACTGAGGTCTTGGTCCAAACGTATGAAATCTGGACACTATTGTTTCCACCAAATATTAAAGTTAGTGAAACAAAACAAAATGTTACATGCATCGGGCGGGAATCGAAACCGGGCCGCCCTTGTGTCACGCGCACATTCTACCACTGAACCACGGAAGCTAGCTAATAAATGGGTTGTGTACGTGGTAGTTATAAAGACGGCAACTTGCTGCTCCAGCAAATTTTATATTTTGTCCTAAAAGTGAATGTAAGTAAACAGCTAGTTGCAGATTTAATTGAATTATGACTTGATAGTTCGTTGGTCGCTGATACACTGTTCTGATCTAAGATGTCGTCTTATTTTTAAGTTTAAAGTTAAAAGCGAACTGCTTTATAATGTCCTATTTTCAGAAAGACTTGAGCCGATTGCTTTTATTCTTTCGTACCTTTTCATATTCTTATAATGTGACAATTATGAGTGAAATATATAATGTCATTGCATTTGCCAAACTTATATTTTGAGTGGGTCGTCTCTTAAAAAAACGGCTGATTTACAAATCATTGCGATAGTCGCTACTTTCAGCCTCCATTTTGACAAGATAATTATAGAATGTCATATATATATATATATATATATATATATATATATATATATATATATATATATATATATATATATATATATATATATATATATATATATATATATATATATATATAATAAGTTTCAGTTTGAACTACGGTTTTATTTGGAACCCACAAGGCAAATTTAGGAAACTTATTCTTGGATATTTATTCTAGACAACGAATGTTTTTGAACACATTCTGTGACAAAAAATTTCAAATCATGGTTTGGCAAAACCGTCATATTTTCTTTATAAAGGCGATAGTTCCTTAAACATTATTTTTTCCACTACATACTGTATTTTCAGTCTAAAATATTAATTGAAGCCGTTCATCAAGCTATCAACATAGTGCATTCCAAACATTTTATTGATTCCCCACTTAAAGAACAATCAGTTACAAATTTTTAATTTCATGTCATTGCATTTTCCAAACTTATATTTTTAGTGGGTCGTCTCTTAAAAAACGGCTGAATTACAAATTATTGCGATAGTCGTTACTTTCAGCAGCCATTTTGACAAGATAATTATAGATTCTCATATATATATATATATATATATATATATATATATATATATATATATATATATATATATATATATATATATATATATATTTATTTATTTATATTTATTACGTTTCAGTTTGAACTACGGTTTTATTTGGTACCCAAAAGGCTGAAATTTAGGAAACTTATTCTTGGATATGTATTATAGGCAACGAGTGTTTTTGAACACATTCTGTGACGAAAAATTTTAAATCATGGTTTGGCAAAACCGTCATATTTTCTTTATAAAGGCGATAGTCTCTTAAACATTTCTTTATTGCCTTCCTTAAACTTTGTTTTTTCCACTATATACTATATTTTCAGCCTAAAACATTAATTGAAGCCGTTCACCATGTTACCAACATAGTGTATTCCAAACATTTTATGGAATCCTCACTTAAAGAACAATCACTTACAAATTTTTAATTTCATGTAATGTGTCATTCTAACGTCGTAATTGTTGACAAACGATTAAATCAGTGTACGGGACTTCTTTAAAGGAAGTGTAGAAAACGAATAATAATAATAATAATAATAAATATTGAAGCGTTTGTGTTATGGTACTGTACATAATTTTACGCTTTGAATACTTGCAGAAAACGCAGACAAGCAAAATGTAGTACGAGCTTTATTACACTATGTACCATAATATCAGACTTTCACTTGATAACATTTTATTAATGTTGTTAAGTATAGATATATTTATGAAACTATATTCGCGGTGACATTTAAAAATTGCATGTATCTGCTCAGTAAATATTGGAAATTTATGCAGTATCCATTGACAGAAATTGCTATTTCGTGGGATGAATGTAATGTTTAAATTTTTGATTAAGTTAAAGATGCATACTTGGTGGGCAGAAAATTATACATTTATAAAATAAGTGAACGTAATACTAAACTCATCATCATCATAGTCTAAAGGCGACATTGCCTGGTCGTCGGTACCATGACTCTTGTCTCCAAAAATTACTCAACACGCAGTACCTAAAAATAACATTTTCTGCTCTAGTGGAAAGTCTACTTCGATATGGAACCATGGCATGGGGTGGAATGCTGGTAAGCCATATTAAACATTTGGAAATTATCCAAAAACTATTCTTGAAAATTATATATGGTAAACCTTCGGTGTATCCCAGTAATCTGTTATTCGCAGAGGTCAATGTGTTAGACATGAGACAGTTGTACTCGTATTCTGCCTTGGTATATTATTATAAGCACATGGGTGAATTTGATATTGTGGATCATACGTATGGAGGGCGAAGAGAACAGTACCTGAAGGTTCCTAGAGTGCATAAAACGATGGGACAGAGGTATTACACCTTTATTATGCCAAGGTTGTACAACATACTACCATTAGAAATAAAAAAAATTAAGATCGGAGTTCGTTTTCAGAAGCAGGGTAAAAACTTGGCTGCTTACACTACCACGAAAATTAGTGCGAAGTATTATCGATTTGAAAAACAGCTGATTTGGTTTAGTAATTGTAATGGGAGGATTTGTAAAATATGTGTTCGTGTGTGTGCGTTTAAGAGAGAGAGAGAGAGAGAGAGAGAGAGAGAGAGAGAGAGAGAGAGAGAGAGAGAGAGAGAGAGAGAGAGTATGCGGGTGTATGGGACTGCGAATGTGTGTAGGTAGCTCTCTGTGTGTGGGTGGATGTGGTGGTAATTTCCTTTTGTTCACTATGAGAGTGTGGTTTTCGGGACACATTTCTGTTCAATCACTTACAAGGTAGGCAAATCTATGCTGAATTTTGCCGACGCACAGTCCCTGACTTTATCGGTTTGTTATTATTTGCTGATCGTGTAGAAAAGAAGGGGGAAACGGATAAACGTGTAAAAAATTTCAATGTAGATATTGTTATTTGTTGTTAAAAAATCAGACTGTATATTGTCGAGTGTCTATTTGAAAAGCCGCTGATTTGGTTTGAAAATTGTAATAGAAGGATTTGCAAAATCTGTGTGCATATGTGTGTGTCTTTAAGAGAAAGACAGAGAGAGAGAGAGAGAGAGAGAGAGTATGCGAGTGTATAGGATTGCGAATGTGTGTAGGCAGCTCTGTGTGTGTGGGTGTATGTGGTGGTAATCTCCTTTTGTTCACTATGTGAGTTTAGTCCGGGACACATTTCTGTTCAATCACCTACAAGGTAGGCAAACGTATGTTGAAGTTTATCGACACACAGTCTCTGACTTTGTCGGTTTATTATTATTTGGTGATTGTGGGAAAAATGTCAATATTAATATTGTTATATTGTGTTGTATTGTTTGTTAAAAGTCAGACTGTAATTATCAGTAAATAAATTATTATTATTAAATTATTATCATTATTCATCTGAACACAGCATCTTTTACACGTAGTATGATTTGCAAAGAAAAATTGATTATTACACTTTGGTTTGTTTCGCTTTTAATTTCTCATATTATCAAAACCTAATGTTCGTAAAATCGATTTTTTTCGAAAACGGATCGAAATCGCGAAATGAAACAAGAACACATAATTAACTGAAAAACGATTACTCTCTCAGGGTTTGAATCAAATTTATGTTAAACATAAAAAGTTATTAACTGTAAATATCAAAAAAAAATTAAAATTTTAACTTTCAATACCCTGTATTTCCAAAACTATCAACTTGTGGATGAGGCATGTTTGCGCAAATGGTCACAGTATGACGTGTAGCATCTCCAGCTTTCGGTAAACATATAAAACCTGAAACTGACCACGGATCTCGGTTCTAAAAGTTCTAATTCGCGCCTATATGAAGCATTTTTGGAAAATTCGAGAACTCTATATACGAATTTTTCTTTGTGAAAATTCGCTAAAATAGGTAAATACCCAGGCCAGTTAGTTGTTACAAATAACCAATATACTTTGTTATTAAATGACGAAAACCACCCGGCGTTATAAGGTGCTACGACAATTACTGGCAACTCTGAATCGATCAAGCGCTTGACAAATGTCAATCATCCAAATGTTATAAGATTGTCAGCGATCACGACAAAATTACATTTCTTTATTGGTTGTTTGGAATGATTGCTAACCGGTTATATTTTTCGCCTATTGATTGATAGAGTTTAATGCAATACTGAGATATATTATTGAGATCTTTCAACCAGATAACTGCTAAGCTTTTCAGCTTCTCTTTATTTACCTTACCGCTCATGTGTTCGTGTGTGAAGCAACTTCCATTGTGTTGGCATCTAAAAGTGTAGACTGCCGTAAACATATCTAGAAATAGGAAGCGTTAAAAGCAGAAGTAAAGTATATTATGCACTATAACGAGACTGTATCTGAAAGTAGGACATTTTTACTGCAGAGACAATGTAGTAAATAGTTTTTCCAATAAAAAGGTTACGCAAGCATCACAACATAGGTAATTTGGTGTCAAGTACATTTTAGTCCTAAAAAATCCCTTTCAATAATTTATTTTATGTATTTTGGTGTAGTTGTGCCGCTACAACTTTGTTTAACAATGTTTAAAATCTAAACTGTTAAGATTTAACATCTCCCTACGTTTTTGGTGTCTAGGCGCATTGAATTTTTTCGCTGCCAAGCTTTTATTTAACTTCACCCGCTAGTAAGCTTTGGGCAAAATTGCAAGTCAATTTTGAACAAGTTCTTCTGATTGAATTGTGCTGAAATTTTATACGCGAGTTAACTTTTCGTTTAACACGAAAGACTAAAAACTATTTACTTGACTTTTACAAAATGTACTTCAACATTTATAATATACGAAGTGACGAGAAGTGAGCGTCTTGCCTTGGTGATTAGTCCTTTTATATTTTCTGTCTGAGGCGTTGTTGGTTACTCCTTACTCGGATACAGGTGTCTTTCTTGACATCAGGCAAGGTATAGCTTTGTTCATTGATAGCTGAGTTGGATCAGCTCTCATTGTCTGTTCATAAGATTGGGTGGTGTGCGGATCTTCTGTCTATTGTTTTATAAAATAATACTATGTTGTAATTATAGGCTGTTTTATTCAAGGCTGGTATGTCGCGTGTATAAGTCAGGTGACAAGACAACATACGCTATCTGTCATTATCATAAATTCAATATGGCGGCCGACGCAAGATGCCGGAATACTTTTTTGCGCTCATATAAATATCAAATGAAAGGGCTTCACGAGTAAAAACACTGTGGGCTAGGTAAAGATGAATGAAGGATTTCATAAATTCAAAGTGGCGACCGGCGTATAATTACGGAATATATCTTTCTCAACAACCCCCTTGATATGGGGTGTCAAATTAAAGGGCCTAACGAGTAGAATACAGTAGATTAGGTGCCGCTTTCCTAGTTCCAATATGGCGGAAAATATTTTTCTTTACAACCCCCTTAACATGGGTATCAAAAGAAAGGGCTTTAAGAAAAACAGTGTGTCGCTTTATAAAATTGATTATGGATTTTTTTCGTTTTAGTACAACTAAATAATAAAAACTTGTTTTTAAATAATTTTTGACTCGTAACTTATTTAATTGTTGTATTCGTTTATTTTTGTATTTCTTGCTACGGTATAATTATACAAAATGCGTAAGATGAAACCTTTTGCTTGTGCATGTAAACAGCCAACACCGTTTAAGGGGGGGGGGGGGGGGGGTCTTTTATGGGAGAGCGACGGCATCCCTGTTGCCGGTCCCGAGCCCGGGAAAAGGATGTATATATTCTAACTAATCTGGGGGCATATTCTTTAAGCGAATTTTCGTAGAACATATTGGGTAGGAGATTGCGACTTTTAAATTTTGAGAAAAAAATCTTCAATTGAAGAGGAACTAGCACCATTAGAACCCATTTTCAGGGGCAGTTTCAATATATATATATATATATATATATATATATATATATATATATATATATATATATATATATATATATATATATATATATATATATATATATATATTTGTTAACCAGGAAAATTGGACCAATTTTTGCAGGAAATTTGTTGTATTTGACAATTTAACGCATAACAAAGTATATACAGTGTCACCATGAAAGTCCTCGTCATAAGGGACATTTTTTTATTACTTAATTTACGCAAATTTAGAGTTCAGGGACTGTTTCTGCAAACAGTTTGCAAATATTGCGAAATGACGTTGACGCCTTTCTTTTATCAATCGGCTGTAACTGTCAAATTTGACATTTAAAAAAAGGAATCAACTTTTTGTATTTTCTTTTTTTAAAATGTCAAATTTGACATGTACAGCTAATTGATAAAAGAAAAACCTCAACGCCATTTTGCATTATTTGCAAAGCACAAACTTTCCCTGATCTCTAAATTTGGGTAAAATAAGTAATAAAATAAATTCCCATGGACTTTAATGGTAACACTGTATATCGTTAGTAATATGAATGAAAAATTTCATGAATGTGACTGTATTGACACTTCTCTAGAGTTCGTTGTTCCGGTTTTGTCGTCCAAATCAGTTCCTATTTATTGGACAGAATGACAGAATACTGAATACTGATACGCGATCTTGTCAATAGCTGCGAGTGGAATTTTAATTACAGTGACTTTCGGCAAATAGTGGTGGGAGCCATTTGTATACCTTCGTTGAGTGTGTTGTTCGCGATTGCTTATCAACTAATATATAAATACTATTTCTAGTCTTATCTGCTTAGATTATTTATGCCTCTGAAGAAAGCAATGATCTAACGCTAGTAATAGTTGAATTAAAATTAAACAAATAAATTTTGTAACATATATTTACACCTCTAGTCTAATTGCCGTATTTTTATATTGATTCAAGAACTGGACAGGGTCGCCAAACTGACAACACTTTTCTAAAGGTAGTAAAAAGGAAGTAAGAGCAGAAAATGCCAATAAAATCGTTAAAGCTGTCTTTTTCACATCTTGAAGCCATATCCCCCTTAAACCCTACAGTGATTGACATCACATTGGCGAGCAGAGGAATTACATAGGACATATCTAGCTGGAGAGTGACAGAACACATATCAATGTCCGATCATCGTATGATCAGCTTTGAATTGGATGTGGAACGTGAGCCGCGTCACCACTAAGGGGAGAGCCGACCATTAAAGTCCGATGGTCGAACCGCAATTTAGCCGCACTACGCGGGGAGACTCGGAGGGCCTTAAACCGAGCCGTCCGAGAATCTTGTGAGGCGGCCTGGGACGAGTTTAGAACTGCCAGAAGGGAGTTTAAGAAGGAATTACGACGGAGTAAACGAGCCGGCTGGCGTGCGTACTGTGGGGAAGCTAACTCCTTGCCGGGCGCATTCAGGCTGGTAGGGGTACTCAAACAGGAGTCAAAAGTACTATAGGATCGTTAAGGAAACCGGACGGGAGCTGGAGCAACACCGGAGAGGAGACCTTGAGCCACCTCACCGAGGTTCACCTTGCGGGCGGTGGAGCCGTCACGGGGGCTGCTGACCTGGGTCGGTAGTCGGCCCCGCATGCGGACTGGCAGCTGGCAGAGGGGGTAGTCAGATATGGCTCTATAACTTGGGCGGTGAACGAGTTTTCTCCATTCAAGTCCGCAGGCTGTGATGGGATCTTTCCGGCCCTGCTCCAGAGGGGCCTGGATATACTGCTTTCCAACATAAGGGAGGTTTTCCGGGCCAGCCTGGCGTGGGGCTATGTCCCAAAGACCTGGCGTCGGGTCTGGGGGGCTTCATTCCTAAATCGGGAAAAGAGGAGTACACGCTGGCCAAGGCGTACAGGTTAATCAGCCTTACATCCTTCCTGCTTAAGGTATTAGAAAAGATAATAGATAAAAGTCTGTGGTTGATGAATTAAATATTCAAAACTATCCCATGATGCAACACACACACACACAGATAATAGATAGGTTCGTGTTGGGAGAAATCCTCAGGGATCACCCCTTCCATAAAAATCAGCACGCGTACCAATGGGACGCGAAAGGTGGAAAGATCCCTACACTACAGGGAGAGCACATTAGCTGTGTTCTTAGATGTGGAGGACAAGGATGGATACGGTCTCTACAGGAGAGGGGATCGCCTAGGTCTCTAATACGTTGGGTGGCGAGCATGCTGGAGGACAGGAGAGTTTAACTGACCTTGACGGGCCGAGAGCTGGACGTTGGAGTGACGGGCGGCTGTCCCGAGGGCAGCTGCCTTTCGCCTCATCTATGGTGTCTAGTCATGGACGGCCTCATGGAGCGGCTCTTCGAGAATGGCTTCTACTCCCAGGCGTACGCTGATGATGGGCTGGTCTTAGTCACCGGCAAATTCCTCAGCGTCGTCTATGCGTGCATGCAAGCTGCCTGTAGCATAATTGAAAGGTGGTGTGGTGAGATGATCCTATTCACCAAGAAGATGAATCTGGAGGGGTTCAGGGCGCCGGTGATGTATGGAAAACCTTTAGCTTTAGTGCTGGAGGCCAAATATCTGGGGGTTATTCAAACTATCATGGGGGTCGCAAATAGAACGAGTAGTAAGGAAGGGAGTAGCGATCCTCTGGCAGCTGCGTCGCGTGATAGGGAGGACCTGGTGGTGTGGTGTGAACCAAACTGCTACCCAGAAGCTGGCCAAACTTCAAAGGCCAGAAAAGGCTGGCAATCCTGGGTATCACCGGCGCTATGAGGACGACACCCTCAGCCGCGCTAGAGGTCTGGCTGATGCTGTCACCGCTTCCCATCTGTATCAGAACGGTGGCTATGGCGTCACATCTCAGAATGCGAGACTCTGGAAACTGGTGCGGAGAGGGGGCAATAATATGACATGCAAGAGTCGCCAAGGAGGTGGAAAAGGATATTCCGATTTCCACCAGCAAGGTACGGAAGGCAGAGGACAATGTTATGTTGACTAGGCCATATACGCTCAGAATCCCCATCAGTGGAGGGAAGATGAGGTTGCATTCCAGCCCGAAGGCTTGGTCTGTTTTCCCGACGGATCGCGGCTGGAGAAGCAGCAATCCTCCGGGGCTGGAATATACATTGACAGCCTGGGGGTGCGCGAGAGTTATGCTCTGGGCGCATATACCACGGCATTCGAAGCGGAGGTGTACGCTATCCTGTCTGTAGCCAATCGACAGGATGTTAGAATATGACCTGAGAAATGTGTATACATTTGCTCGAATAGCCAGGCGTTCCTCCGGGCAGTCTGCGCGGCCAGAATTAGGTCAACACTGGTTCAGGAGTGCGCTGACGCCCTTACGGGACTAGCCAGGACAAAGGAGGTGCAACTTGTGTGGGCTCCGGGACACTGCGGCGCAGCGGGGAATGAGGTGGCGAATGATCTCGCAAGGCTTGGTCCCCGGCGGCCGTTCTATGCCCCGGAGCCTGCGATAGGTATAAGTAGGAAGGCGGTCTCCGTCGCCCTAGACTGAGAAGGCCATGGAGAGGCACTGGGGGTCGGTCGGTGGCTGTAGGTAGGCGAGGGACTTCGTGGAGGGGCCGGACAGAGACAAGACTGTCTGGCTTCTCGGTAGGAGTCGACCTTTGTTTCCTGCATGATTGGGGTGCTGACAGGCCACTGCACTCTTAGAAGACATCTTAGACATCTCCAATTGATAGGTGTCGAGAGGGATCCCATTTGCCAGGAATGTGGAGCGAATGAAGAGCCGTCTTACCACTGCCTGTGTGAATGCGAGGCTTTTGGGAGTCTTCGAACACACTTCTTCGGTTAGAGGACTCTGCAGAGGAACCAGGTAAGTTCCGTCCAATGCAGGACCGTCATGGCCTTCATTTCGAGGTTGAGGCGGTTTGATGACGGAACTGAGGAAGAGTAGAGCATGGTTGCTGGTTTGCCGGGGTTGGCAAAAGGGTCCATTGTGCCCTACTTGGCCCTGGCGCTGGCCTCGCCACTACTGCTACTGCTACTACTACTGCTACTAAACCTTACCTGCCCCGCACAGCACCCCTATTTGCCTTAGGTCCCGTAACTTCCTTGGGGGTATGAAGAAGAAAGTTTTCTTGTAGTTTATGCAACGAGGGTGGTTGTATGCACGCGAGAGGGGCAGGGAAATCCCCACGACGAAGCAGCACAATTACAGAAATAACGTCCGCGAACACATGAATATATAAGAAACCCTACTAGCGGCGTACTGAAAGTGAAGTGATAAACTTAAACTGGCAGTTGATGCCGATGGCCTATGTGTCTAGAATATTCCAGGGATTCCCAAAGGCAGTGTGAACTTTATATCAAATGTAATGTTTAGGAGGGGAAGGGATGTCACGGGACAGGACCGTACTGAGAAATTGTTAAAAAAAGTGTGTAATGTGTAAGGAAGCTTAAATGTCAATAACTAGGCAAATAGAAAAGAACAACAGGTAGGAATAGAATCAGCGTGCATGTATACACCAAACTTTATCTATCAGCACTCGTTTTATCTACAACTATTCGGGAGGTAATCTGCAAATTCACCACTTTTTCAAACAATTTATTTCAATAATAAAAATGCACATAAAATAATTACTGATCGTCCGTGGTCTGGAAACTTCTATTTAAAGTTTCTAATATGGCGTGGATCTGCAAGGCGACTTCCACACGAGTTAGCTGATTTGAAGGTGATCACCGTAGGTGGTTGCTTGCTCACTTTGGTTGTTTAACCATCTATGAATGCTCTGGTTGTATTGTTACTTCTATCATGTTTTACAATTAGTCAGCGGTCTTGGGTGTTGAATATGGATCTTGTTCTATTAATATACGACGTATCCCTAGGCTATTCTTATCCCGCGGCACATCTAGATTTACACACCTAAGAAGTATTATTCCATTACCATGCCCAGTTAACTTCAATAAACATTTCATTTACACTTTTGCCAATTTTCTTTCAAAGCTTTAGTCAGAAAAATGTAGTTGAACGAAGAGGTCCACTATAAAAAGTGATTACTTATAAACTCTGTTTTATTGTTTTATAATTGATGTAAAAGCTAGTAAAGTAATAATTGGTTAAGTGAGATAACAAAAACTAGAGATGCTCATCGATAATGGTCGTGAGACAGAAACACTGTGTTTGGACTTAATAGATTATATCCTGTGAAGCTCTACCAAGTGTTTTTATTATGTTTACATGAACGGGATCCTTCAGCAAGAGCAAAGCTAAAATGAACTTAGTTGCACAGCGTCATGTCATTTTACTAAGTAATATAAAACGATCGAAACGATGGGGAAGGTAATTACTGTGAACTTTTTATTATTTTTTTATCAAGTAAAATTTTGCAGCTTAATTTTTAATATCTACTTTATTTCGTCTCGCTGATCAATTGTAATGTCCATAATAATTCACCTTAATTAACTGAATGGCCCGAAGGCAGTGTCCCTTTCAGCACATTTCCATATTTTACTCGAAGCGTGAATACTCGTTTGTCTCTCCTATAAATAAGTAATCTCACAACCAGCAGCTTCTTGCATGAATCACTTCTCTTTCGTCTGCCAGCATGGCTGACCTAATTACTGTCAATATAGTCGAAGTTGGTTCGGTGTCTGCCTCTCCTAATTTGATAAAACACTTTCAAAGACCCTAATTACCTTCAGCACTACCCGAGTACGCCCATATCTGAGCGGTGATTTGATTTCTGCGACGCCGTTGCTACCATTACGAGATAGATCATGAGTTACTCTGACGGTCTTCGTTAGTTTTGAATACCAATTAGAAATTATGCGTTGAGCGATGATATTAGGTTTCGTTATTTGGTTAGTTTGTCGAAAATATACTAGGGATAATTTAATAATCTAATAATCTTGCTTGGTTAATGTTTTGTGAGCTACTTGTCGCAAAAAGAAGCGTTTAAAGCAAAAAATCAACGATGCCCTGCTTACCGTATCGTACAGCGCAAAATATTTCTTATTGAAGATATTTAAAAGTTGGGAAAATCAGTATAATCGTTGTTGTCTCTGTTATAACATTATAAATGCTATTTATATAAAATTTAATGACAACATAAATTACTAAAATTTAAAAGAAAATTATGTGGCTGCTCAGGACAGAACGGAAGATCAAATGCAATTCTGAAAAATACGTGGGTTCATACCTTATAATTTCGGCGGCGTCAGATATACAAATAAAAATCAAGACTCGGTTAACTTCATTTCTTAAAAAAATAATGTTATAAATAAAAATTTTCAATTTAAATAGAGGTCACAGATTAGCAATCTGTGACCTCTATTTAGATTAGCATTTAATTTAGCAATGTACTTAACTATGGTGTGTATGCCGGTGCTCCTTGGATTAACTGGGTATGAGACGGCCTGAGGCTATTCAGGGCTAGCGAATCCTCTGGATATATTCTTGGATTGGCGTTATTGTAGAGACCGCTCAGGGCTGGCAAAACCGCTGGATTGACTTCAGAGAATGCTGCCCCAACAGGTGCTTCTGCACGGCATGATGTTGAATTGGGCTCCCATAATGCTGGCGTTGAACGGGGCTGCCATAATGATGTTGTTGAAAGAGGCCCTCAAAACTTTGGTGTTGATGGGGCTTCCATAACGGTATTGAATGGGTCTACCATACTGATGTTGGACGGGGCCCTCAAAACGGGATAGCTAAAAATAGCTAACTACGTCTAAGTAAATTGTTACATTTGAGGTTATCCATGTGTGATAAGCTTGTAGGGTATCTACGTTAAGAGCAAAGTTAATCTGTATTAGTTCTTTCAATTATTAATGAGACTGGACGAGTATACCGCCACAAGCTATCACAAAGCAAGAAATGAAGCATCAAACAGAGCAATCATATTTGAAATAAGCAGTTATGATCTATTGTTACAAAGCAAATACAGCATTTAGGATAGCAAAGTATTTAGTCTACTTCATCTCATATGAGCGTGCTGCCTTTCTCTCTTAGCTAGTTACAGTGATTCCTAATATTTTTACTGTTGCTAAAATTTTGTTGAAAATGCAGTGAGCTAAATGCTACAGGGGTTTATAAAGAATTCTGTTACCTGACAAACAAAAATGAAGTTTAGATATTGAAACCGCCTACCAACTGTCGCTTTCAAGATGTTCACGAACAGCACCAGAGAATATGTGTGTTTCTGTGGGCATGAATTTAAGACGTTATATTATAAAGTTCATTGAGTAGGAAAGTAGTAAATTTCATTGACTAAGAAAATAATAAATTTCATTGAACAAGAAAATAATGTAATCATGTACCAATGAACGTTATAATCAGGATATATAAGTTGTAAAACGTGTAACACGGTACACTGCAAGGCAAAAGCTAACAATGTAAAGTAACAGCAATAATAATCTCATGCTTTTTTCTCGTGCCACAGGAGGGTAAAGGCCTTTTTAGTTTAATGTTGAATAACGGTAAAATTATGAAGAAAAATTATAAAAAAAATTTGCGCCAAGAAAACTTAACCTTTGTATGTAATATTCAATTGGTTTTTTTAACAACACAAAATATTTTGTTCTTGTGCTTTCCTCTGATCGCCAGTGGCACCCAAATTTTTTTTGCTTACCTGCCTATAACTTTTTAAAATTTTAACTGAAAGATCTGAGTTTCGGCATGTAGGGTAATTTTAATAACGGAACCGTTTATGCCAAACGGTTCCATTATTTTCTTTCAATTTAATAGGTTTTCACATAGGGGGTCACTAAATAGAGGCTAACGAACCCTTCCCCACAGAGTTACCCAGGTACTTTGATCGTTATATCGGTCAGAGTTTAGTGAAGAGATCGCAGACATCCTCAACAGGGAGTAAACCCTTTAAAATCTGGCGCCCGAGATCCTCCGATAGTAACCGTCAATCCGAGTCACCGAAAAACGGTCTGCAAGCCAAGACCTCGTCACGGTTCTATAACATCTTTACCATTTTAAACATACAAACTATTACGAGATTGTTATTACACTAAAATTATTATACTAAAATATTCCCAGAAAATTCATTTAAAATAGACCCTTTCTCTGATGCTTTGGCAGTAGTGTTGGCTATAGAGTTTATCGTTTAATGGTATCATTTTTGTCAAATTTTCGTAAAAAATCTTTAAAGCTCAATATATCCGTTATTATGCAAGTTACGAAAAAAAATGGTATACATTAATTATAGGGTGTCTTGAGCTACATTTAAAAACATATTTCCACAGTTACAGGCTGGCCCATAAGTCGTAGGTGATTCAATTTTTTTTTTAATCGAACACGCCCTATGTTGTTGCATTTTTGTATTTTCCATCGAAATATAATACATCTTTGTAAGAAAAGAAATTCGGGACGCAGTAAGTGCGTTATGGTAGCGAATTTTCATTAAATGCTTCAAATTTGAATAGCTCAATTTGCTATTAACCTATAAGGTTGACCAGGAAACCAGTTTTTTTCGGGAACAATTTAAGTTTACTTTCGGAAATTTTTGTACATTTTCAAACAATAAAGTTATTTTGACGAAACATGGCACATTGTTTCTACTATATAGATTGATGCCTGCCTTCTTAAATAAACATGTTTGCTATTTAAGACATTTTTATGGAAATTCACTGCCATAACGCACTTGCTGCGTCCAGAAGTTTGTGTTACTTTATTAATAGTTTTTTTGAAGTATTACTTTTTTGAAATTAGCTTTTTTCGCTTTTAACGGGTCCCCAATAATATTTGCATTAGATTTATTCTCGAAATAATTTTTAATCCCGTTAAATTCAGCTTCTTGTTAACTTCCCAAAAATTAAAATAAAAGTTCAGGTCATGAATTTGATTACTTTATTATGGTTAGCGAATTAATTACTGCACGTCTAAGGATTTCGCCACAAATCAATCTCACCGTTGTTTCACTTCGTGTTTGTGCCACTCTGTCAAATCTTTAATGAATCATGTCTCCCTTTTTTCTTTCCTGAGTTTGTGGATTCATTAATTAAAAGTTTCCAACACATTCCGTCGGTGTTCTCGTTACGAAACGGCCGAAATACTAGTTGCTGCTCTTTGTGACCTTACGTTTGAGAAACATCGTTGCTCTGCTACTAGAATAGACAAACGTTACCAATGCCGAATAAAACAAAGCAAAAATGAAACAAATGCTGGATACTTTTAGGAAATTGATATTTCCATTCGGTTTGTTTTCCCCGAGTACACCTCGCTATTTAGTGCATGTATTTCCATCTCATTTAACTTTGAAATTCAATTTACAACCAGCTAGCTATGTAACTAATTTCTGAAGAGAGGATTGCACTAATACGATATTAATAAGGGCATCTCTCGGAAGTGGATCTCTATCGTGCATATTGAGCAATCAGCTTTTGTTTGACTTTTTGCAAGTAAATTTTGCAATAAAAAGCTTATATAAGTTTGATTACATAAGCTTTAAAATCTTCTAACTTATACAGGATGTATTTAAATAAAGAGGCGCAAATGATACCAGACATTTCTTTGCTAAAAATAATTTGATTTAACTTAACATACCTATATCACATGCCACATAATAAAAGATATGCATATACATGCCTTCATGGATTTTGTTTATAAACATGTAATTTGCATAAGGTGCTTCGCTGATGAAATACCTTCTTATTCTTAAAGTGTTTCTTCTCATGAAGATCGGCGATAACCATCGCGAATTCATTTTTCAGTTGAGCTGTTGGAATGAAGTTTGAAGATGCATCTCAGTCCAATTACTAACGTTTTTCATCCAAGAATGCTGTTCTTCCTGGTCTTCGTTTTTTTCCTCCATTTTACATTTAGTTTTTAATTGAAGTAGCTGGTATTGTTGATTGCTCAATACATTACCAAAGTATGCCGCCTTCAGTCTCTTTACAAGCGTTAAAAGTTCTCTGTCTGCAGCAATTATATTTAACACTCCCTTGTTTTTGATATTTTATCAGTCCACGAAATTTTGAGCGTTATTCGAAAAATCCACATTTTAGATTCCTCGATTCTTCTCAATGTGCTTAGTTTTAGTGTCCATTCCTCCATCCCATATAATACGCCAGAGTAAAAGTAACATGTTGCCATTCGGTGTCTGAGCTCTATGTTCACTGAGCTACTGCATAGGAAAATTTTAATTTTCTGTAATGTGGATCCAGGGTATTCTATTCTTGATCTTATTTCAACATCTGGATCAAGGCTATCAGTAACTCAACATCCCAAATATTTGTATGTCACCTGAAGAACAAAATATACAAAACACAAAACCGCCCACCCAGCAATTACTTCCTACTTCCTCGCGAAAGGCTAGAGCTTCTGAGTGTGTCCTAATTAATGACAGGCAGTGAGGAACTCTATTTATAATACATTGGGATCTTGCTTGGCTCAACGGGTTATTTAAATATTTACTGGAGGAGTTTATTCTTACTTGCTTCCGATTTTGTATTTACGTTTTATTAATGATAATTGTGTTAATATTTTTATTTATCGTTTAATAAAAATTGTTTCATAAAAGACCGTGCCACCTTTTTACTTTAACACATGGTATATATATATATATATATATATATATATATATATATATATATATATATATATATATATATATATATATATATATATATATATATATATATATATATATATATATATATATATATATATATATATATATATATATATATATATATATATATATATATATATATATATATATATGTATATGTATATGTATAACTAAGGGATGTTTCGCCCAATTATTTTATTTTGACACAGTCTACAGTTACAGGTGTTAAGTAAGCACCTTTATATTATGTAATCTAAATGGAGAGCATTTAACCAAGATTGATTAAACAACAAAATAGACACTTATTAAGTACAGCAATTGTTTTGGCCGACAGGTTTATTATTCAGTTGGTAGGTATTAATTAGTCAGCTCAGTGAAGATTTATATAAAAAAGTTGTAACTACAACCCAGTTGAATATTTAATTAATTACGAACTGATTGAGTGCTTTTCGAAACAAATTGGATTAAATATTAATGCCTCAAAGATCAGTTTACTGTTTAGAAAGAGCAGATACTTATCTAACGTTAAAATTACTACGACTTGACTATTAATTTAGATTTTGGTGAATCTGGCAGCTTAAGCTTAAGTGCACATTATGCGCGCGTTCTATGCCTGCTAGGATTTTTTTCTGAAGCACTTCAGCAGTTTGACGCTTTATTTGTCGTCTACAAACAATTTTTGGACTAAATTGTAATGTATAAATATTTTTTGAAATACTTTACCTTATATATACACTGTGTCTGTAAAGTAACGCATAACTTCAATAAAATTGAAAGTGGCCATTATTAAGGAAAATTAAAAAAACAGGTCGTTTTTTATTTTCAAAAACCAACATTCAGATATGAAAATCTCACTCCTGTCGTTACACCTCTTCAAGAGGTAGCTACCATTTTTAAATTAGATGGTGCGTAGTGTGATATATCTTTTGAAAGCTAATCCAATTATATATTCAGCAACATCAATTTTTTCTTGGAGTAAAATAAATTGAGCAATGACATTTTTATAATCAGTAACACTTAACACAAGTGAAGCCTATAAAGAATTACATAGTTCAGTCTTATCTAACCAAATCTTAGAAATGCCCACTTTCTTGTGCATGACAATATTCCAAACGTCAACAAATTGGACTCTAGAATCTCCGGAGAAATGTTGGTACATTCAGTTCTAATTTTTGGTTTTTAATTCATCGATAGTATCTGGTTTACTTTTAAATACCACATTACACAAATAACTTCACAGAAAAAATCTAAAGGAGTTAGGTCAGGTGATCTTGCTGGCCACTCGATTGCATCACGGTTGCCAATATATATACGTTGTTGGAAATTGTTGATCCAGATATTGTCGAACATCATAATGCGCGGGAACACCATCTTGTTGATACCACAAGTTATGATTTACCATACCAGCATTGTGTCCATTAGGAAATAAGTTCAATAACGTGGAAATGAGATATTGCTGTAAACATTGTAGATATCGTGGTCCATTTATAAAAAAAGTTCCATCAAAAAAGTAGGGACCAATAATCCTATTCCTAACAATTCCCGCCCAAACATTTACCTTTTGTGGATATTGTGTGTGATTATGACCAATCCATCTTGGATTTATTAGTAGTAGTGGTGGTAGTATGTTTCACGCGTCTTATTTGTATTGTTTGGTTATCGTTAATGTACGATTTATGTCTGTAGTATGAATCAATCTACGCATGGCAGCACCCTGTCTGTCAGACATTTAACTTTAACCACTTAAGTCGTTTCACGTCATGTCTTTTAGATTTTATTGGTAATTTGAGAAAAGCTCCAAATTTTGTAAACCAAATTACTTAAAATTCACAACAAAAGTTAATTTACACCATTTCTAGCTGCGTGTAAAGGTCTCCCAGTTAGTCTAATACTTTTAAAATTATAACGTATTGAAAACTATTTTTGTTTATTTTTGTTTATTTGTGTGTGGGGGGTTGGGGGTGGGAGGGTGTGCTGTTATAACTGATTTACGATCTCGTCCGCGGTCTTAACACAGTTATGTGCCAAGTTTCGCTTAAATCAGTTGAGTATTTTTTGGTTATCGCTCTGATACATACACACAGATACTCGGATACACACACACACACACACATACACGTATGCCATTAGCTGTGCCATCCAAGCAATATACCCAATTGTGGCACTCGCGTTCGTACCGCGCCAAGGTGGTCCCCGAGGCGTAGGCAACACAAAAATCTAACCGGCACATCTTTACACTCCCTTTGTGGAAAGATATAGTCCATGATAGGAACCTGCTATTTCCAAACATGTGGCATCCGACGTCACAGCTAATGAACTTTCTACAATGTGTAAGCAGGATGCCAAAGTTAATGAATCACACTACAGAGTGTGATCAGGAGGCCACTGTTAATTCTACTTTAAGGGTGTGTTAATGGGATGTCACTATTAATCGGTAATTATTTTTATAAATATTTATACCAAAGTAAATAATTATTTAAACATACCTATACGTAATAAGGGTATGTGCTAGATTACTTAAATTTATACCTAGTTCATCATAATTTATCTCATAAAATAAAATAGAATTAAAGAAAGAAAATTCCTATTATAGGTATAGGGTCTGTCAGGCAACTGGTTCCTACATATTGTAGGCATATAATAGTCAGAATTTAGTTAAGGAAAATTGACTTTGGACATATAGTTATTTTGTTGAGATATTCCCAAAATTGCGACGCTTCCATTTATAGCGGAAGTTGCTATAAACGTCGTTTTTTTAATGAAACATCCACTGTATTTTTTTATATTTTATATTATCTGAAAATTAAATGCAGATTAAGTAGTTTATGATTTTTATTATAAACAGGCCAAAATCGTTGTTGAAAATTTTTCAAGTTTATAGTACTGTACCTACCTACATCGAGAATGGTACAGAGTAGAACGGCTTACGTGCCCCTATCCTAATTTTTATTATGTGGTATCCTTAGTGGAAATTTTTACACATACTGATGAAAAATCTGATAATTTTCATCACCCCGAAAAACATTTCAACTACACAATATGATACTATGTACATGAAAAGTTAAGATATCAACATGTATCTGTTTTTATACAGGTTGTTCCACAAGCCATGGATAAAACGAAACCCAGTGATAGGGGTGGTCATTTGCAACAATAAAATCCCAAAAGCAATGGTTTGATTATTTACGATTTTCGAGTTATTCGATATTTAATGATTTTTGAAATACTTGTTTACATTCGAGAAGAAAAAAAAAAAGAAAAAAGGCTACTTGTATTCTATCTACTTATAAAAATGCCAAGGGCCTGTATTATAATAAAAAATAAATATATCCGATGTACAGGGTTATTCCCTCAGTAATTTTGTGACGACTTTTTTTTTACATTCCGCGGTCGGTAATTTTGTTTTATCCTATAGTAGGAACGGGCGCCAAATTTTTAGAGGTTTATTGCTCTTCTTGCCACGAGTAACTAGTCGAAGAAATGTTTCGTCGAGGGTCCAAGTGAGAAGAAGTTGAATTGTTTTACCAGGTTTTATTATTTACAAATATCTATAAACACAGAAACAGATAATATATACAATTATATACAATTATACACAAAGGTAAATTATTAGGTACAAAGTTCCATAGTCATAATGTTAACCTACGGTATCTATAAAAAAAATAAGTGCTAAGCATGAAATGCAGACTATCAAACGGTCGGTCCCTTATTAGTGGCTTTAAGCCAGAGCTCCCTTTCGGCGTATGGGACAGATAATATATACAATTATATACAATTATACACAAAGGTAAATTATTCGGTACAAACTTCCATAGTCATAATGTCAAACTACGGTAAATATAAAAAAAGAAGCGCTAATCATGAAATGAAGACTATCAAACGGCCGGTCCCTTATTAGTGGCTTTAGGCCAGAGCTCCCTTTCGGCGTATGGGACACAACTTCCACGGGCCGCTTCACTGAGAGGGGTCATACCAGGCTTGCTCGCCGCAGGTGCTCGGGACTCATTTTCCGTGCCCTGCAGAGACCACGCTGGCACTCTAATGCGTAGTACAACGGGTATCAGGAATTCTCAGGAGAGGCACGGGACACAACTTCCGCACTCCAAAGAGAACCCCGACGACGGTTCACTCACCTAGCCGCGTTAAAATGGGACACAACAACCACTTCTTCAAGGCAGGCAAGCAGAGCAAGCCCAGGAAACAACACTGGTCCAACTCTGCCTGGTCTCGTGAACTACACAGTATTATATACTGGCTGACAGCTAATAAGGCCAGAGGAGAAGGAGTAAAAAAGGTAAGATGCTTACTGGCAATTAGGCCATTGCTGACCCTTTTTGCTCATCTAAACTAATCTACCCTCCACCTTGAGCTCGATCTCAACGACGACAGTGATTTTGAAAAATCATCCGCCGCCGGTGAGGCTCGAACCGTCGACCCCCGAGTCCGTATTGGAAAGTCTGAATCGACTTTCCCGCACGGCCACGGAGACGCTAGGAGGAGAAGGAGTACTTGATAAAGTTATCTTAACGGTTTAACTAAGAAATCATACAACATTTAATAAATTGTAAAAATAAAAT
Source organism: Tillus elongatus (assembly GCA_964006375.1). Lineage (NCBI taxonomy): Eukaryota > Metazoa > Arthropoda > Insecta > Coleoptera > Cleridae > Tillus > Tillus elongatus. Next base: position 87,102,323 of record OZ023263.1, on the reverse strand, counting down.
ATTTTAAATACACGATTACTAAATTATATACTACAATTTCAAATATAAAGAATTGATTCCTTCTCTTTTTTACTGGTTTTTCCACCGCCTTATTTTCCTCTCTAAATAAATAATAAAAAGCGCAAGTTGTGCCGTGATGTGCTGCCATGTGCCGTAGAGAGAAAAAATTGCGAATTTGCGATTCTTAAGAACTCAAATATGATTTTTTTCTGAAGTTAGCAACACCTTTTTTCTTGTCTGAAAAATCCAAGTTGTGTCGTAAAGTGCTCTTGTTATTACAACTTTTTTATTTTAAATAGGACAGCCTGTATATTATTGCATTATCATAATGCCTGAGAAAATTAAAAATGAATGGTTTTTATATTTGAAGTTTCTGATGAATAATTCAGAAGTTCTAAACAAATGAAAAACCGAATTTTCCATTTTCAAAGCAGCTTGCATTGCTAAGAGGATTAAAACAGAAGCAAACTTGCGTTTTTGAGAAAAGAAAATAAGACGGTGTAACTTCAAAAACAAAACGTATTTTGGGCCATAAAAATCACAAACCCGGAATAGCAGCACAACAGGGGCGCATTACGGCACAACTTGCGTTCTTAAGAAAAGAAAAGAGACGGTGCTAACTTTGTAAAAAAGTGTTGCCCTATACAAACCACACCCTTAGATTTTTTGTGCAGCATGTGCACGTGATACCACATCGCGGCCACATCTCAGCACATCCTTTTTTTAAGTTTTGTATTTTTTTTTAATATAAAATTACGGTGCTAACTTTATGCACATAATTTTTTTCCAAAATACCTACAAAATAACTGTAAATTCATTTATTTCTACAGGGTGGGGCGCCAAGAACGCCTCAGTCTATAAAGCCCAAACCGTGTACGATTTAAAAAATTTAAAAACTGGGTTTTATACAGGGTTGTAAGATCTATAATTTAAAATTATTTTAGACTGGACAGGATATTCCACATGAGAGTATCATATCAAAGTTTTTTTTTTAATGGAATGCTCTTTATGTTATTATATTTTTAGATTGTGTCAAAAGAAAAAATATGGCAGGTCTTTACAGTCAGAGTTTAAACTAAATAGTTTTGGTGTTATAAACAAGTGACAATAGCGTTGTTCAAATTTCAAAGCAATTCACGGCGCAAACGGCTCAAAATAGAGAAAACGGCTTATATGTCTCTATCTTCACTTTTCAAGCAGTATCCTATGGTGTGGAGGTAGTTCTCATACAAGGAGATGAAAAATTTGAGACTTCGCGACATCCCACTAAAAAATGCTAATTAAAATTTTACAAATGTTTATATACAATAGTAAAAAGTCTGGACGCAGCAAGTGCGTTATAGTTGTGAATTTTCATAAGTATGTTTTTAATAGCAAATATGTGTGTGTTTTTTTAAGAAAGCAGGCATAAAAACCTATATAGTAGAAACAATGTGCCATGTTTCATAAAAATAACTTTATTGTTTGAAAATGTACAAAACCTTCCAAAAGTAAACTTAAAGTGTTCCTAAAAAAACTGATTTCTTGGCAACCTTATAGGTTAATAGCAAATTGAGCTATTCAAATTTGAAGCATTTAATCAAAATTCTCTACCATAACGCACTTGCTGTGTCCCGAATTTATTTTTTTACAAACATGAATTATATTTCGATGGAAAATGCAAAAATGCAATGTGCAAATGTTCGATTAAAAAAAATAATTTGTATCACCATCGACTTATGGGCCAGCCTGTGATTGTATAAATATTTTTTAAGATGTAACTCAAGACACCCTATAATTAATGTATACATTTTTTTGTATCTTCTATAATAACGGATATATTGAACTTTATTGATTTTTTTACGAAAATTCGACAAAAATTATATACCATTAAACGATAAACTCTATAGCTAAGACTACTGCTAAAGTATGAGAGTATATTTGAAATGAATTTTCTGAAAATATTTCAGTAAAATGAAGGATAATGACTTCTTGAGACATTTTCTTTCCATATCTCGTATTAGTATCAAATTCTTTGCCTAAAGGTTGCCAATTTTGACGTTTTAAATCGCGACTTTGACGTTTTGAGGAAAACCCCAATTTATTTTTTTAATGCCTGTAGCTTTTTATCTTTTAATCTGCAGAGCTAAGTTTTGGCAGGTGGTTTACTTATAATGATATAAACCTGTGTACCAAATTTGGTTGCCCTTACTTTGTTATATTCGGAGATATGAATTTTTTTCGAAAGGAAACACAAAATTTTCCGGGAAAACCTGGGCCGATTTTCCTATATAACGAACTTATCCAAGCCACTTGTAAAAGGAAGGTATTCACCAAATTTAATCAAAATCGGCCTTTTATTTTTTGAGTTATCGGTGTATATATATATATATATATATATATATATATATATATATATATATATATATATATATATATATATATATATATATATATATATATATATATATATGTATGTATGTATGTATATGTAGTAATACACCGATAACTGAAAAAATAACAGGCCGATTTTGATTATATTTGACAGATACCTTCCTCGTAAGTGGCTTGGATAAGTTCGTTAGCCAGGAAAATCAGACCAAGTTTTTCGGGAAAATTTTTAGTTTTCTTTCGAAAAAAATTTTATCTCAAAAAATAAAAAGCTATGGTAACTAAATTTGGTAGGTAGGTTTAGATTACAAAGAGTAAACTATACACCAAAATTTTGATTTCTTTGTTACAACAAAAAAAGGTTATAAAAAAATATTTGGTGCCAGATCATTTCTATGAAAATTCACTACCATAACGCACTTGCTACGTCCCGACTTTTTCTCTATCCTAAGCCGTTCCCGCTGTGAGTTGCTTTGAAATTTGAAAAACGCAATTTTCACTTGTCTATAACTTCAAAACTTTTCACTTTAATGTAGGTATAATAAGCTATTTTGTAGGCGTTGCTCAAAATGATTTAAAAATGTGACAAGGAGAATTATTTCTGATAGACAGGTGTCACAAAAGTAATTATCTTGAACCTTAATACAAAATTTCGTTTTGAATTAATCGAATCCTAATCCTAAAATGTTACATTTCATCTTGCAACGGCGCGCGAAGAGTCGAGCAGTGGAATTCGTTACTCCGGCAACCCGGGAACCGAGAATACAAAATTATTGTCATATATGCCTGAAACTACAACTACTAAGGCAAGCGGAGCGGACAGACCACACAAACAGTGATGCCAGTTGAAATAATTTTGTGTATGTACTAGAAATTAGTTGACATTGTACCTAGTAGATTTGATGAAAACGCACTAGATTAAATTTTTATCAGTTTGTTGTTAACCACCATCTGTTATTTCGTATTATATTATAGAAACTCCAGCAACGTAGCATGGGAAATTTTTTAAATGCTCACTTGTCACGCAAGCGGTGGAAATTATTTTCATTTTAGGTATTCATGTAAAAAAACTTTAAAACTGAAAGACTTCAATTTAAGGGTCATTTCCAAGATATTATTTTTATGTAATCAATTTCAAACTTCAAAAATAAAACATACTAGATTCGTCAAATGCGTAAGAAACTAGATTTAGTAGTACCTACCAATGGTAATAGACTGGCAACGCTGCACGCAGTAGAGAAATGAAACCAAGAAAAAACAAACCCATGCGCTGTCCAGGAATCACAAATGTTAAAACTATTATAAATCGCCCTCGAAACGAGTTAACAGAAAATTATGAAATTTGGCTTAATAAACTCGCCACGCTCTATATACGTAGGTAAATGAAGGACAACCGGTTTTACCGGCCGGTCACAAAAACTTTATTTTTTTTTAATAGCAGTGATACATTTTTTTGGCATTTTCGAATAGATAGGGCGATTCTACAACAGAATTATATATCATACACCCGCTATCATTCCACACATTCACAAAAAACTACGGGACCCATGTACTTTTGTAGGTGGCTATACGGCCCATTTATTGTTTTATTGTGTCGAAACGTGTTAGCAGAAAATTATGAAGGCAAGCTATCTTAATAAACACGCCAGGACCTATTCACGTTGTCAATGAAAAAATGTAGCGCAATCGGTTGTACCGAAAGTTGACGTTAACTTTAATTTTTTTATGGCAGTGATACATTTTTTTGACATTTCCGAATAGAACGGGCGATTCTACACCAGAATCATGTATCATACACTCGCTATCCTTCAACACATTCACAAAAAACGCCGCGACCGATGTACTTTAGCAGGTGGGTATAAGGCGCATTAAGTGCTTTATTGTGTCGAAACGAGCTAATAGAAAATTATGAAAGCAAGCTGTCTTAATAAACACGCCAGGCTCTATTCATGTAAGACAATAAAAAATGTCGCGCAACCGGTTGTACCGAAAATTGACAGTAACTTTATTTTTTTAATGGCAGTGACACATTTTTTTGTCATTTTTGAATATATAGGGCGATTCTACACCAGAATCATTTATCATACATCCGCTCTGCTTCAACACATTCACAAAAAACGACGGGACCAGTTTACTTTAGTAGGTGGCTATACGGCGCATTTATTGTTTTATTGTGTCGAAACGAGGTAACAGAAAATTATGAAAGCGATCTATCTTAATAAACACACCATTCACGTAGTCAATGAAAAAAATGTAGCGCAACCGGTTGTACCGAAAGTTGACAGTACCTTTAATTTTTTTAATGCCAGTGATACATTTTTTCTTTTGGCATTTTCAAATAGATCGGGCGATTCTACACCAGAATCATGTATCATACATCCGCTTGCTTCAACACATTCACAAAAACGACGGGACCCATGTACTTTAGTAGGTGAGTTTACGGCGCATTTTATGCTTTATTGTGTTGAAACGAGGTAACAGAAAATTATGAAAGCAAGCTATCTTAATAAACACGACAGGCTCTGTTCACTTAAGTGAATATAAAAAATGTAGCGCAAGCGGCTGTACCGGCCGGTGTCAGTAACTTTTTTTTTAATGGCAGTGATAATTTGTTTTGACATTTTGGAATATATCGGGCGATTCTACACCAGAATCATCTATCATGCACCGACGGCACCCGTGTACTTTACTAGGTGGGTACACGCCACATTTAAAGGTTTACTGTGTCGAAAGGAGTTAACAGAAAATTATGAAGTTTCGTTGCATTAAGAAACACGCTACGATCTATTCACGTAAGTAAATGAAAATAATGTACCGAAACCGCGTCATTGCGGTCATTTAAGCACAGTTCCTGAATGGAATTCGAAATGCATGTCAAACTAAAAATAGGAAACGTAGATACAAATGTCACGTACACGTAGGATAGCCCTTTAATTTTTGAGCTTAAGTGGGAAGCAATCAAATCCAGTTATACCAATTCAAGCGAGTGGGATCGGCGGATATGCCTGGTAGCCGTACATAATGGCTGAGTGCACCACGCGCCAACAGTTGAATTGTTGTGCCAACATTTGTCAACATTTCTTGACAAAACAATTGAACTGTTGCCGCCAGTTGAAGTCGGCAAATGGACCGCATGGAGGGTCTTCCTTTTCGAGAATTTTCGTAGAAAAAAATTACTAAGGGGGAGATCTCGACTTTTGTATTATATATATATATATATATATATATATATATATATATATATATGTATGTATGTATATATATATATATATATATATATATATATATATATATATATATATATATATATATATATATATATATATATGTATGTATATATATATATATATATATATATATATATATATATATATATACATACATATATATATATATATATATATATATATATATATATATATATATATATATATATATATATATATATATATATATATATACATATCAAAGTTGACAGTAACCCCGGTAATGTGTTCTACGGGGCCTAGTTCACGCTTATTTGAATAAATGAAGATTTTTTTTCAAAATTCAGAAGTAGCGATCTCCTCATTAGTGAATTTCAAAAATTCACTACAAATTATACAATCTGATCTAAATAAAGACGTACAGACTTTCCTGTGGCTTCACAGAAAAAAACATTATTTTGCCTGACGATGCCGTAAGTAACCGGTTGTATCGAGAGTTGACAGTAACTTTATTTTTTTAATGGCAGTGATACATTTTTGGCATTTTCGAATATATTGGGCGATTCTACACCAGAATCATTTATCATACATCCGCTATGCTTCAACACATTCACAAAAGCTATACAGCGCATTTATTGTCGTATTGTGTCGAGACGAGGTAACAGACAATTATGAAAGCAAACTATCTTAATAAACACGCTATTCACGTAGTCAATAAAAAATGTAGCGCAACCGGTTGTACCGAAAGTTGACAGTACCTTTAATTTTTTTAATGCCAGTGATATTTTTTTCTTCTGGCATTTGCGAATAGATCTGGCGCTTCTACACCAGAATCATGTACCATACATCCGCTATGCTTCAACACATTCACAAAAACGACGGGACCCGTGTACTTTAGTAGGTTGGTTTACGGCGCATTTGGTGCTTTATTGTGATACTTTTTTTTTACATTTTTGAATATATCGGGCGATTCTACACCAGAATCATCTATCATGCACCCGCTATCCTTCAAGGCATGTACAAAACGCACGGCAGCCGTGTACTTTACTAGGTGGGTACACGCCGCATTTAGAGGTTTACTGTGTCGAAAGGAATTAACAAAAAATTATGAAGTTTCGTTGGCTTAAGAAACATGCTATGATCTATGTCATCAAGTAAATTAAAATAATGTACCAAAACCGAGTAATTGGGAAATTAATTAATAATATGACTCGCAATTTTATCGATTAAGTACCTACCTGATAAAATATTTTAAGCACAGTTCCTGAATGGAAATTCAAAATGCATGTCAAACTAAAAATAGGAAACGTAGATACAAATGTCACGTACACGTAGGATAGCCTTTTAATTTTTGAGCTTAAGTGGGAAGCAATCAAATCCAGTTATACCAATCATCAAGCGAGTGGGATCGGCGGATATGCTTGGTAGGCGTACATAATGGCTGAGTGCACCGGGCGCCAACAGTTGAATTGTTGTGCCAACTTTTGTCAACATTTCTTGACATAACAATTGAACTGTTGCCGCCAGTTTAAGTCGGCAAATGGACCGCATGGAGGGTCTTCCTTTTCGAGAATTTTCGTACAAAAATTACTAATGGGGAGATATCGACTTTGTACAATATATATATATATATATATATATATATATATATATATATATATATATATATATATATATATATATATATATATATATATATATATATATATATATATATATATATATATAACATATCAAAATTAAAAGTGACCCCGGATATGTGTTGTACGGAGCCTAGTTCACGCTTATTTGAAGAAATGAAGAATTTTTTTCAAAATTCAGAAGTCGCCATCTCCTCATTAGTGAAGTTCAACAATTCACTGCAAATTATACAATCTGATCCAAATAAAGACGTACAGACCTTCCTGTGGGTTCACAGAAAAAACATGATTTTGCCTAACGATGCCGTAAAAAGAAAAATTGGTTTCTGAGAAAAAAACAAGCACTTGTGAAGCCACACAAAAGTCTCTACGGCTGTATTAAGTATGGAACGGTTTCACCACGTTAGGACAATAACAAACAACCGGATCAGCTATTCAAATCCAATTGAGTCTTAAAAGTTTTCATCCCCCAGAAATTTGCAAACTCGACTATATTATCTGATGGCAAACGCTTTATTCACTGCACTACGCTTAACATGGCAGGTGTAGTGTACATAAGAACGAAAATTAAATCCCTTAAACGCCTATCTGTTGTAGTACTAGTTTTTCGCCAACTTCGTTAATTCTACAACGATACTTGTTCTTAGAGAATTTTTAGGGGAAAAATTCGCTCATATAAAAACAAAATTTTCAAATAAGCGCGAACTAGGACCTCTAAACCCATATCCGGGGTCAGTTTCAATTTGTATATGTTTATATATATATATATATATATATATATATATATATATATATATATATATATATATATATATATATATATATATATATATATCGACACGATAACTCAAAAAGTTATTAATCGATTTTGATAAAACTCTGCAGGTACCTTTATTTTATTAATGGCTTGGATGAGTTCGTTAGCCAAGAAACTTGGACAAGGTTTTCCGGGAAAATGTTAAGTTTTATTTGAAAACAATTAGTATCTCGGCGAATTACAAAGGTATTTTTTTGAAAATTTGTGGATATGTTGCATTGGTAAAGAGCTTACTACATACCAAAATTTATCTTTCTAGGTTTATAGAAAATTGAGTTATTTAGATTTGAAGCATTTAACGAAAATTCGCTACCAAAACCATCAACCTTGGCAAGAATCTTTCTTTTATTAATAGCTTGGATGAGTTTGTTAGCCAGCCCTGTCGGACTAGTTTTTTTATTTGTATCTCAAAAAATAACAAAGTTGTTTTGATGAAATTTGGTTGATATCCTGCCCTCGTAAATACCTTGCTACACACCACAATTAAACTTTCTAAATTTATAGATAAATGAGTTATACCAATTTGAAGCACTTAATGACAATTCGCTACCATAACGCACTTACTGCGCCCCGAAATGTTTTTCGTATCCATCCTCTTCACAATGTTTGAAAAAAAGAATCTACCTTTTTTATTGATTAATTTAAACATATAATTATGCTTATTCTAAAAAACAAAATATTGTGGTCAATATTTTCTTAACAATGTTAATTCAAAAGGACTGTTATTTAAAAAATGTGTTAGACTACAATCATCACATATCAACTGAAAAGGGCCAAACAGATAACAATAGGCAAGGTTGAAGGCAACCCCCATTTTTTGTTATTTATGTTGACCGTGGAACAAATTTTTTAAGTAGCCACAGTCAGGACTTGCCGTTCCAGGAAGACCGACAATACAGTAAACCTGTCCTGTTATAGTAGTATACAGTTTTTATATACCTAAACCACCTGTGAATCTCTGATATGTTACCTGTTTTACATTCATACGATTATTGATTTTTATTCTGCCTGTTTCTGATTAGAAAATGGAACTCATAATTATTTTTTGTTATATTTGTTAATTATTTAAAAAAAAAATCCCTAATGAGGAGATTCCGATTTTTTAATTTTGAAAACATTTCTTGAAATGAGCGCGAACTATGACCCCTAGAACCATATTCAGGGTCAGGTTATATATATATATATATATATATATATATATATATATATATATATATATATATATATATATATATATATATATATATATATATATATATATATATGTTTATAATGGGCCGATTTGGATCAAATTTACCAAAATTTACGTGTATAAGTTTAAATATAAAGGCAGAAATTTAGGGACGCAGCAAGTGCGTTATGTTAGCGAATTCTCACTAAACGCTTCAAATTTGCATAACTAAATTTTTTATAAACCGAGAAAGTTGAGTTTTGGTGTGTGGAAAGCTATTTACGAAGGTATCATACGACGAAATTTTGTCAAAATAATTAAATCTTTTTTAGGGAAAATTGCATTTAAAAAAATATCCGGTAAGGTATAAGGTTGGCTAACCAACTCATCTAAGCCATTAATAAAAGAAAGATTCTTGCCGAGTTTCATCAATATCGGTTAATAACTTTTTGAGTTATCGTGTTGATACATACATATATATATATATATATATATATATATATATATATATATATATATATATATATATATATATATATATATATATATATATATATATATAAATTGAAACGGACCTTGGTTTTGAGTTCTTTTTTTTTTAAAATAAAAATTCGCTAAAAAGTTATAGGCATTAAAAAATGGGATTTCCCTGAAAACGTGAAAGCGGCGATTTGAAACGTAAAAATTGGCAATATTTAAGGAAAGAACCTCAAACAAATACAAGTTATGTAAAGAAAATATTGCAAGGAGACTCTTCTGCAAACCCATAAGTTTCAGTTTCAACAGTCATTGTCCTTCATTTTCCTGAAATATTTCCAGAATAATTTTTTTTAAATAGACTCTTTCCTCAGTAAGCATCAGGCTTTGGCAGTAGTTTATTTAGGTTTATGATTTAATGATCTTTAATTTTTACCTAATTTCGTAGAAAAGATTCGTTAATGAGGAGACGGTGACTTTTGATTTTTTAAAAGATTTCTTCAAATGCGCGCAAACTTGGCCCCATAGAATCCATATCCGGGCTTAGTTTCAGTTTTTATGTATTTACATATATACAGGGCGACGTATTTCTACGGTAAAGCTCAATATAATTGTGATAAAAGATACGAAACACAATTGTAGACGTTAATTATAGGGTGTCTAGAGCTGTATATTATAAAATCGTTTTGACAATGACAGGTGTCGCATAAGTCGTTGCTGACACCTACAATTTTTTTTCCGAACATCCCTAATATTAATGCACTTTTGCATTTTTTATCGAAATATCATGCATGTTTGTAAGAAAAAAATCAAGACGGAGTAAGTGCGTTTTGGTAGCGAATTTTTATTAAACAGTTCAAATTTGAATAACTCATTTTTCCATAAACCTAGAGTGTTGAATTTTGGTATGTAGTAAGGTCAACATATCTACCAAATCTCAGCTAAGTAGCTTTGTTCTTTTTTGAGCTTCAATGTTTTTTCTGGAAAAATAATTTTTTTTTTTAAACTGGTCCGATCATGCTGTCTAACGAACTCATCCAAGCTATTAAAAAAGGAAAGTACTTGGCGTGTTTCAACAAAATTAGTTTTGGAGTTAT